>JAHPZR010021149.1:7500-36852 GCA_019787425.1 Platygyra sinensis | reverse complement strand
TGCGTGCCGTTCAAAAGCAAATCTCGGAATAACCCATATGGAGAGCCTGTTTGCAGGCTAATAATCTGCTTAATCAGTCCAAGATTTCACAAATACACGCTGCTACGACTCATTACCCTCTCCTTGGCTAAATTCGCCGGGTTTGTATGCCCCTTGTTTCTCTTTGTGTCTGTGGTTGTTGTACCAGTCCACAACCTATGCATGATAGTAACATATCAAAATCAATCAAAGTCGATAATCACAAAAAATTGTGTGATCAATTTTCATCAACATCCAATATTTGTTGATTGATTAGTATCGAATTTGATCGACAACGATCAACTTTTATCGACATGTTACGTCCTGACTACCTATATTAATCTCTTAGATTAAAACTGCTTTGGGTGATCAAGAAACGGTGTTAAGTTAAGCTTATCTACATTCCTAATTTTTATGTATAGAAAAATCTGATTTTTCTTGCCCTTGAGCACCAACAGGAAATCAAATAACTGTCAGAACAGAATTATGAAAGAACTGAAAGAGACTGGTATTATTAGCATTCTTGCAGAATAGACCATTTTACGGTTGTCGGCTTAGTGACCTGGCCTCTGAATGGCAGCGAGGCTTGCCTGCGTAGCAAGCGTCCCTGTACGAGCCGAACGAAATAATAGGGCCGCGAGAAGGAGTATCGCATTCAGGACGCGCGGAAAATTGGGGCGAGAGCAAAAAGGAAGCGTGGAAAATGGGTTGACCCCTCGCTTTTTTTGCTCTCGCCCCATTTTTCGCCCTACCGTATGGGAATGCTTGCTACACAAGCAACAGTGAGGCTGGAGTTGACCTTGATTTGATACTGACCTCACTGCTTTTATTGTGGAAATCAAGTTGTTCTTATGCTAACTACCAGTAGTTGACATTTACATGAGAAAAGCAGAGAGGTCTATTTCAAAGCAAGGTCATCTCCAGCCCGGCTTGCATTCATGGCCAGGTAACTAAGCACACAACTGTAAAATGTAAAATGTAAAAAGTTATAGGACTTAAAGTTATAGGACTTAAAATTGTAAGTCAACCTTTGTTGATATATTTTATCTTCATGTAGGAACATGAGAGGAAGTCACCCTCGATCTTTGCCTGTGAATTTATAGGGTCATATAGCAGCGTCTGTTTCACTAATATAACAGTAACTTCAAAATTGACATCACAATACATTTCACCACTTTCACTACCTGCAATGCTGTACCTCTGTTACATTGCATCCTACTGGATACTGCAAAACAATAGGCCATTTCCAAGTTCCTTTGTGCCTCTAAGTGCGAAACCTTTCATATGAAAATGAGTTTTGCATGCAGTTTCATTTTCATGCAAATTAAAGTCCTTTTCATAAGAAAGGGTTCGCACTTAGACTCGCTTTGAAACAGAGGTACAATGGAACTCGGAAATGGCCTATTGACAAGGGTTCTAGAAAGAATTATTGATCCAGTTTTTATAGTATGAGAATTTATGCTAGTTTGGAAAATTGCAGAAGGTTGGAATCTGTAAAAGTTGGTTGACAACAGTATAAATTATCAGGTTCAGGGTCTGTGAGACAGAGTATCTTTACCTGCTGAATTTCTGTAGTAGTTAAGTATTCTTGAACTCAAAATATGTTATACCAAATTATTTTTAGCAATAAACCTGTTCTAAAGAATGATAAGCATAATGAACAAGAAGTGCCTAGATCAGCAAAAGATCTCTTAAGAAGACAGCTGGCCATGAAGGAAAAACGTACCATGAAGAAAACTGATAAAAAGAAAAAGAAACGAGGTACAAATTAAACTGTGTTTTTTGTGTGGATACAGTTGAACATCTCATTGGGGGATGTCCAGGGATGTAACTTCAAAGACACTCAGGTGTAAGTAGTGGTGTATTAGCTAGCCTAGGCAGTTTTTCCATCCTTTGCAGCTAAAAAAGCTATTACAAGTCATTGTCATGTGTGAAATCTCAACCAGATCAGTTATGTTGTGTTTCAGCCAATGAAATTATCTGGCAGCCTGCCCTTAGCTACATCCCTGGATGCCCTTGGTAATAAATAAAAACTAGATTTGTGTGGTCAGAATTTCATTTTGAAACATATTGTTTGTACCCACAACAAAGGAAAGGAACAAGCTGACTGTAAAAGCAGTGGTCTAAACGTTATTTGTCTCATGTTCTTGGGCAAGACACTCAACTCTCACAAAAATTTTGAGCCTCTCTCCATCCAATGATGACATATGGCCACTAGAAAGTCGTAAGGTGACAAAAAATGTTCGTACATAAGGGAGGGGTGATGGGGGTGGGGGAGGTTACCTGTGATGGACTATGAACAACCCATCCAGTAAGAGTAGCAATATTCCCAATATTCCCCAATTTCTTCATGCTCTGGGAACCAAAATTGAGCACTAAGCAACCTTGGTCTCCTGCAGATATTCCGTTATGTGCATATACATGTACATGTACATGTAGGTTAGTTGTAGATTAAAGTGAAAAATACTTATTACAAATAAGGCCTCTTGAAATCGTGACCTCAATTGAGACCATGTTTGAACTTCTGGCCCCAGACAATTTTGTTGCCTGACTTTGGTCTTCAAAGACGGTGTGATACAGTACAGCCTGTAGTTGACATTTTTCAATTTAATTTTGTTTATACTTACTAAAGATACAAGATATTTGTATTTACATACCTACAGGATGTGACTTCAACCCAGAGAAAAATTTCAAAACCTGAGAAAAACGAATTGTAAAATTATATTAATATTTTAACAATGTTTAGGATTTCTTTTTCTGTTAACTTTAACTGCTGATTAGGAATGACAAAGTTTCAACAAATTCCAGGAGAAAGCAAGAAGCAGTTTTTTGATAGGATTGACCGTGAAGCCACTGTGGAGGTTGCAGAATATTTGAAAGCATCAAGGAAGATGAGAGATGGAAGAAGAAAGTAAACTATAAAATTTACCTGTTGTATGATAGCTTGACTTCTCTTCTCATTTTCCTTTAGTGTCCTGTTCCAGGGTTTCCTTTTTGAACAATGTCTTGTGCAAACTGTGTGTGCACCCCAAGATCCTTATCACTGAGATAAAACTACCCAAAAATTTATCTGAAGTGGAAAATTATGAAATGGTAATTTTCCAAGATCTTTGGTTTGAATTTATGGGTTATGTTGGTATCTATGGTATCGTAGAAACTTCTGTACCCCACTGGTTGTTTTTCTCATTTTCCCAGTCTCCCATTATTGGACGGTGAAGTTTCTTTTTGTTGGCTTGCTTGTGTTAGAAAAACACCTTAATTCAACAGCCAGCCCAGTTGTTTTTTTCAGCTGATGATAAGCATCCCCAGGTACAGAAATACACCAAAATCATGGAGGCAATGTGTTTGAGAGATTAAAGGGGGGTTCAACTCCCCAGTTACGCTTTGTACATGTGAATAACCAGGAAGACCTGGCCTACTTTGAGTTTATGAAATGTATTCAGAATTCAGATTCAGAATTAGTTGTCATTGCCCCAAAGTGAGATTGGTCGACATAATACTTGTGTCCTTTTAAATCATGATCATATTTTTAGAATTCTGGTCACATAGGCGTGCAGTAGCAGTTAAGTGTGTACTGAGAAATACAATCTTGATCACTTGTGTTCACTGGATTTATATTCATTTGTTTGTGTCCTTAGGTATCTGAATGAAAGGAAGCAGAAGATGAAAGAGAAGAGAAGGTCATCTGAAGAAAATAGCAGCTTTGGGCTTATGAAAGGTGTCTATAATCTAGTCATGACTAAAAACTATCAGTAGAATTTTTCACCTTCACCTAAGTACGTCACGTCAAGTGGCGAATAAGGTCTCAACACTCTGTCGCCAACCACCTCTGTTGGCTACTGCAGTGGACACCTCGCTCCAGATCTTTCTGTATGCAGCTCTTTCTCTCACCTTGTCTGCTGTTCTTCTCCATGTT
Organism: Platygyra sinensis; assembly: GCA_019787425.1. Taxonomy (NCBI): domain Eukaryota; kingdom Metazoa; phylum Cnidaria; class Anthozoa; order Scleractinia; family Merulinidae; genus Platygyra; species Platygyra sinensis. The sequence goes on along the minus strand of JAHPZR010021149.1, from coordinate 32,918 downwards.
GTCCTGGGTCTACTCTGCCTCCGGCTTGTTCTGGTGCCCACGTCATTGCAGTCCTACAGTCATTGTCATCCTTGAATTAATCCTGACTCATAATGTGTTTGATAAACTTCGGTCCACTTTCTCCTTCTGATATCCTCTCTGAGGTTTTCCATGTCGGCCATCTCCAGTTCTTCTTTGTTGTGATTCTGTCCTGCCAGTATATCTTAGATATTCATCTAGGAAATCTGTTTTGGAAGACATTGATCTTATTTTGGTCACTTTAGGTCATCGTTCATGCCTGGCATCCATTCATCTAGACTGATTTAAGGTGGCCAAACACAGTTTTTTAATGCCTCATCAACAATTGTGACCCTATTTGCGAAAACCCGGCATAAGAAAAGTCAACGCAAAAGCGTTGTGTCTTGAAAACGCGTTGCAACTCGTTGTCAATGCATTGTAAATGCGTTGTATTTCGTTGTCAACGCATTGTGTCACAATTTCAACCCGTTGTGCCTCGTTGTCAACGCGTTGTGTTTCGTTGTCAACCCGTTGTGGATCGCTCTCAACGCATTGTGTTGCGTTGTCAAATTGTTGAGGATGCTTTTGATTTCATTATGAAAGTCGCTAAAACCTCCCCGACTATTTACATCACGCAATTAACTTCGAGCTCCCGATGGTAAAAAATATAATAACTAGTAGTTTCCATTGGAAAGTGAAGTGCTGCAAGTGGAGTTTACGTGGAAGATGTTTTTATTTCATTTAGGAAATATTATCGTGGAGGGATAGTCATCAAGAGCTACTAGATTAGAGTATTTTGCCAAAGGCTAATGGGCTTAAAAACTTTTCTGTTTTGAAACACGTACTGAATTCGACACAATGAACGGTTCACTCATGCGAAAACCTTTCATCGAGTATTCACGGCCGTTGATCGCGACCGCATCACATCACGATTACTTTATTACAACAAGATATTTTGTACCATGCTGTTTTCAATGGATGTTCACTGACGAAAGAGCTTGTTAGATTTTTAAATGCTAGCTCCTTGAAAAGTAATTTACGCTGTGTTCGAACGACTTGCGTTAATACCGTTTGTGACATTCTGAAAGCTCATCTGCAGTCACGCTGTTACTTCACGCTGATTGGATTATTGTAAAGAATTTATCCAATCAGGCTGGAGCAAACAGCGTGACGGCTGCTTGGCAGACTAGCCGAGGATGCTGGTCGCTTCGAAAGCTGCATTTCTCGAAAATTATTTGGTGGTTAGCACTTGGATTTTTAATGGATCTTCGATTGAATGCTACAAGAAGAAGCATCAACCTTTCTGTTTACTTGGTGTTTGATTTGGAAGCCGGGCGATTCAAATTTCTGGGTGTAAATCTGCTTGGCACTGGTCGAGCATAGTAACAGTCAACGCAAAACCCACCAGTTCACTCAAATTCTCCATTTTAGGCCGCAAAAGTTTTGTAATGAGTAAACAGTTTAAGTGGAAAGCATAAATTCAAATTCTTCGGAAAGCTTGAGAATTAGTTTAGACAAAACGTACGCAGAATGACGCAGCATACAATTCGCGTTTACATTCGCAAATGTCCGAAATTTTCGCCACTAAACTTAGGAGAAGTTTCACATGCGTTCACTTTTGATCTTTCCACAACTATAAGTAAATCGGTACCGAATCATGCGGCAAAATTACCTTAATTATTTTTATACTTCATACAGTTTCTTCGAAAAGATACTTGCTTTGTCATGTAAAAAAGTCATTCATTCTTTTGTACAGAGGCAGGATCTAGAAAGGCAAAAAGATTTTCACAAGATCTGGAATCGATTGGCAACAATGTTATTTTACAACTGTGATAATTTTATAGATGGTTTTCATGTTTCATGTCTACACTATTTTCCGGCAGTCATATAATTGGTGTACCATGGATCGGTAAATTTCTGCGAAACATTTTGACGGATATCTGAAGTTTGGGGAGACACACAAGCCTAAAACTTCGAGAAGTGTCTTATTTATCTTCCATAATATCGATGGTCTTCGATTTGCGTGACAGACAAACTAATCTATTGATGAAGTTTGCAATGCGTTGTTCAACGCGTTGATGAACGTTGCCAACGCATTGCGAAACGTTGCCAACGCATTCGAAAATAATTCCAGCGCGTTGGAAAGCGTTTCCAACGGGTTGAAATACGTTGTAATGCGTTGTCAATGCATTTTTCAACGCATTTTCAACGCATTTTCAATGCATTTTCGACTTATCTCTTATGCCGGGTTTTCGCAAATAGGGTCACAATTTTCTCTAAAACCCTTGATCCTTGGGTCACCAAAAATGACAGTAAACAAGTTAACTACACAAACTTCTTTTTTAATAGTTAAGCAGACATATGTGCCATTGCCATGGCAACATCAATAATATAAACAGGCCTTTAAAATTGGTTTTGTTTATTTACAATGTGGGAGGCGTGGTGGTCTTATGGTTAGTGTGCTCGACTCTGGAGTGAATGGTCCAGGTTCGAGTCCTGGCCGGGGACATTGTAATGTGTTCTTGGGCAAGACATTTTACTCTCGCAGTGCCTCTCTCCATCCAGGTGTATAAATGGGTACTGGCGAATTGTTGGGGAAACCTAACGAAATTGCGTGGAGTGACCTGCGATGGACTAACATCTCCTCCAGGGGAAGTAGAAATACTTTTAGCCGCTTCATGCTACAGAAACCAGAATAAGCCCCGGCAGCTACACGGTAGCCTCGCAGCTCCTACAAGCTCTAAATTTCATTGGTGAGGATAGAGTCGCAGCCCTTTTGTTTTAGGGGTAGGGTCCATTGTTTCTGTTGTTTATTCTTTCGTTAAACCTCAAGGGTGGTCTCCAATCAGGTGAGACCTTGTAAGAGCTGCAAGGTGACCCCAGCTACATGTATTAGCCAGCCGTGGCTCCAAGGCTTCACTTTTTTATTTACAAAAAAAAATTGGTTGTAAGATTTTCTTTACAATTTGCATGCAACAAGCGTGCAACGATGCTCAAAAGTTAACACTATTTTAATAATAATCTGACAGAGATCTTTGATTATCCCCTGTTGAAGGTTCACTGGAATATCTAAAATTTCTTTCGCCAAAGTTCAATGTTTTTTAATTCTTCAGTTACTTATTTTCTAAAGTATTTTCGTGGCAAATTTCGTCAAATTTTAACGAGTGGTTCTCGAGATCTTGGCATTCAATGGCACTTTTTGTATTTAATTGGGTTCTTTCGGTCACAAAGAATAATCTGAATTGCTGCGCTTGATACATGTACCTTTCCTAACATACTTTTTTGATAAAAGACTTGTAGTGGTACTATGATGAAAATCGCACTTTTCCTATTTAAGCCATTTGGAAACAGAAAAAGGAGAAGTGCATGAGAAGAAAAATGCTGTTTACTATTTTCAAATATCTCTTTTCATTTCAGAGATATTAAAGTTTTTAAAATATGCAAATTAGCCAAGTGATGACGTCATACACTCAACCAGATTTTGTTTAAATATGATGAAGAGATATCTCAGCCAGTTTGTATCAGAAATATTTGATTCTTTGCAGTAAGATTCTAATAAATGTGCTCCACAATATGAGCCTAACAATTCTGTTACCATGGCAACATACTGGGTTCCAGACCTCCCCTATATTAACAGCTTTTCTGGCCACCTTTGGCGTTCCATTTTGATACTTGCTAACAGCACTTCATATCCATGATCCAGCAAACCTATAAATACGTTAAATCGGATTTGTGGCCTTGTTTAACAGTTTAAAGCTGAAAATTGAAATCAAGTGGGTGGGGACTGGAAAAGAGTGAGTTGCCATGGGAACGGAACTTTTTATAGTCCTGGGTGTGTTTCCTGTAGAACTATAAGCCTGCCAAGTTCAATGTTTTGCACTGCGAATTGGCCAAGATAGCTCTATTTATATTTTTACGATAACTACAGAAATTCACACGCGCTCATTGGCTAAGTTTTATTGTAAATATGCGGACAGACACATGAATTTAAAATTCATGCGACGCAACAAATTGATGTCAGTTTTTAATATGTCTGTCCTGTTATTGACAATGAATTTCATCATGACATTGTCAAAGTAGTTTGCGGATCCACAGCTACCTGTATTCACTACTACTACTTAGATATTTCTTCAAGTGTAAGGCATTAAGTAGATACAGACATTCCTGAAAACTATCGCAATACTATAAATTGCAATAGTACCTACACGATCACAATATCCACGTGACCTATTGCATTACACATAGTTAAAATGCCCTCAATAGTCACCCCTAAGACATACTTTAGGCTTGTCACGCAGTCTCCTTCCCTAAGAGCGGGAGGAAGATTACGTGATGTGCGTGACGAGCCTAAAGAATGTCTGCGTTGGAGGCTTAGGCAAATGTTGTTATCTAATAAGCCACGTTCGATATATCAATATTCTAACATGGCTCCGAGGCTTTCAGGTCAAACTTTTATATTTGATGTTGTTTTCTTTGTATCTAAGTCTCTTTTGGGAATTGAGAGACAAAAGAAACTTGAAAAAATTGCAATTTTGACCTGAAAGCCTCGGAGCCATGCTTGAATATCGATATATCGAACATGGCCTATTGGCTGAGTTACTGTACATTTTTGGCCTTTAGAGTGCAATGGCCATAGGTCGTCTACGAAATAGTGCTGCTTGCTTCTCTGAAGCTTTGGAATATTTAGAAACAGGAGGTCAATTAAATCGTGCCTCTGGGGACGAGCGTAACGTAGTGATGCCTGGTGACAAAGTGCGTAACATAAGGCGCCATTTTTATCTTCTGTGTTTTTCAGATAGTGTGCGGTTTGGAGATGTTGTAATGCAGCCGCCTTCTCTTACAGCAAAACCCAGAAAAGCAGCTCAAACAAACAAGGTATGTAGCTACACAGAGACATCAATAATTCGCCACTACGAAAATCATTGATTAAGAAATTCTGTTTTTTCGAGAGTCGATTCATTTAGATAAGTAAATTGCGAAGCCGCCCCCCAATATCAAATTTGCCGATACATTCTATGCACGCAAACATGCTGTTGTTGAGATACAAACAGCACAGAAGTTATCAGAAAACCCTTGGAAAACCTTTTCTCGTATTTATTCAAAGCACCGCTCATTTTTTGAGATAAAGGGGGTCACGTTTCAGCTCTCGCAAGGTCTCCCATGAATGGCTTGAAACCCTTTCAGAGGCGATAGAACAAACAACAGAAACAATGCCCCCTGGCCACAAAACAATATAACAGCTACTGCAATGACGACAAATAAAATGAGAAGCTTACGACAGCTGCTACACTACCGGATAAAGGGTGGGGGGAGGGGAGGGAAGCTGTTCGGATTTAGGGGGAACGTGCTAAAAAACAGGCTTCAAACGAAAGAGTGTCTGAAAAAATATGGCGCCAAAATAATTACTATGCAACTATAATAGTGCAAGGAGATTACCTACTTTCTTTTAAGTGTTTTTTTCCTTTGTTTTAGGGATCGAAGACGCTGTTACTCCACTCGTTAGTCTCACAGGAAAGAGACACGAACTCTGACGCGCAAACTAAGACTTCAGTAAGTGCTGGGCTGCCGAAAGCCAAGAAACGCAAGCATATGTCAGCTCTTGAACAGGATAAAGCTGACAAGGAGAGAGAACGCGCCATAATGGCGTACAGACTGATGCGAAAACAACGTCTGCAAGAAAAGAATTGTGTCATGTGAAGCAAAAACAGTTGCGTGGATGTCGCGCGTGGATTGCATCCACAGCAGCAAGTACAGATCCCGATGAAAAGTTTGTTGCGAAAGTTCTCTTATCACGCAAAAAAGTTATAGCTCGAGATAAAGATCTTTAAGGGATTGGCAATGATTACCAACTCTTTGGAAACACACCTGGCTGTCTTTCAATTGTGAGGAAATGACAGGCTCTTGCTTACACTGGTCACAGTGAACAAGTTTAATATTGAACTATGCATACAGTTCCTGTTTTCGAGAAAAGACTGGACGCAGGAACAACAAAGGGCATTGAAATATGGCCCAGAATGCAGCGCTTGTTCAAGAACGCGACACAATCAATTTGGAAAAAAGTTTCGTACCGTATTAGCGTTTTTGTGTGCCCGCGAGCAGGCTCTTCCCAGCGAAGGAGAGGAAAAGAGGAATAGAGCGATCACTCGCTGAAGCTTTTAATAATAGCAATTTACGAGTTAAAAAGAAAAGCTTTTCTTAGCATGTTCTTATCCCTAGCTCTCCTTCTCTCTTTCCCAGCATATGAGTTCTCTCCTCCGCAGCCGTTTTTTCGGATGTCACGCAACGCTCCGCTTTCTTTGGGGAGGGGGCAGCGTTGCGTGACATCCCAAAAAAAACGGCTGCGAAGGAAACGAGGCAAAGAGCTGAATCGAACATTTTTGATAATACAATTTGCAAGTGCAAGAGCAAGATTTAACGTACACGTTACGATGAGGAATAACTCAAAATGAATGCGATTTACATGTAGAAAGAAAGTCTAATAAATAATTCAATACACTTTGGTGGCAAATAATGACACTTTCAATACAGTGGCTTCCTCCCAGCTTTTAAACCGTGCTCATTTAGAAAACAGTTAAAGTGGTATCTAGGGAAAGAGAGGCTGCCTAAGAACGAACAATAGTCCAGTTTCGAATTCGCCTTTACCGCTGAATTAAAGCACTGACAACGCATTTGTACAGGGTTAGCCTCGACCTAAAGTAAAATGTATACAAATTCCAGCGAGAAGATGACCTGTTTACAGCTCTGTGTATTGTTTAATATTCAAATTTGTAGCACTTTCCCACCGGTATTTATGAATATGTTTTTCACGTCGAGGCTAACCCTGTACAAATGCGTTGTCAGTGCTTTTATTCAGCGGTCATGGCGAATTCGAAACTGGACTATTTACTTGAGGAACCAGTGAATGAATCCCGAGACCGATGTAAATTATTGAAAGATACATGCTCTCTCGGGACAACAATAAACTTGATTCCATTGTTATCAATCGAGCTGCGCATACAGACGTGCATGCGTACAAATTCCCAAGTTTTAGTCAACAGCAGTCCCATCATTGCCATAATCATCTGATCTCGCACTGCCAATGGGCGAATTTATACTAGAGACGAATTATTCGACGCCGAATTTATATTAGAAGACGATTTAGCCTCCTGGGACGGATATCTCGTCTAGATATAAATCCGGTGTTTAGACGAATTAAACGAATCAAAAACGAGCTCGGTGATCCCCATTTTTTATTATCGAATTGTAATCAGCATGATAAAATGCAACTTTTTGCAAAGTTTAAAAAAAATCTGAGGGGGGTTCAGAGCCACCTTAAATTTTCGAAAAGTTAAGGTGGCTCTGAACCCCCTTCGCAGAATTTTTTTAAATTTTTAATAAAAGTTGCATTCTATCATGCTGATTACAATTTGATAATAAAAAATGGGGGTGACCGAGCTCGTTTTTGAGTTATAAGCGCTTAAAGCTAAAATTAAGGGTGTTGTTAGCAGGTCATATTGTTGCTATGGTAACCTATTGTGCCACACAATTAACAGCAACTTGTTCACCGATGATTGGGCAGTTTGTTGATACCATGATTGTGGCATTAACCGATAAAGAGTGGTTATAATGACCCATCAAACTCTAAGTCTTGGAAAGTACTGGAAACTGTTTTCAGCCACCTTAATTAAGTTGTTTTGTTTCCCATTCCAGATAGGAGTTTCAAAAGTTTTGAAAATTATACCATAAAGTTATTGGCTAAAGAAACAAAACGGACTTCATTAGAGGTTAGAACACATCCTACTTTTCTTGAGACTTCTGATTAAAAATATATTTCAGGCCCGTTAAGTTACCGGGGCTTTCGAGAAACTGGTCCCAGATATCGTCATCAGTTGATTCGTCTGTTGGAGTCTCGCTGACAGACGAATCAGTAGAAGACGAATTAAGCCACATAATTCGTCTAAACACCGGATTTATACCTACACGAGTTATCCGTCTAAGGCAGACGAATTACTCGTCTCAGATATATAATTCGTCTCAGACGGATAACTCGTCCCTAATATAAATTCGGCCAATGTACGAATATCTGATCGAGGCCCACGACTCACAACAGGACTTGATGTGAAGTTTATGCCACTCTGTTTTTACCATGCATGAATTGCTTTATGTCATGACCAGTGGTTCGAAGTTCTTTCACATACCATCGACTTTACGTGATTTCTTTTCTTTTGCGTTTTTGTGACCGCTAAGAGACATGATTCTTCCTGGGGGACTCCCCGTCCGTTTGGTTTGAATAACACTCGATGTGATGTTTTCTGTTATCAAATGTTAGCGTTCTGAAACTAAATAAAAAAGCAAACAAAACAAAACAAAACATTGAATGACAAAGAACTCTTTTTACTTCCATTCGCGGTGTGACTGTTTCATGTCACGCCTGAAAGATTAACAGGAACGCATAAGGCACTCCTTGACCCTTTCAAGGGTAAAAAACGGGACGAAACTGACAGTGCACCGAGACATCCTTCCTGTTCAGCAAGCGATTTCAACCAATGATTGCTCCTTTAGTGCACCAAAAATAACTTCTATCAACTCTTCTCATTTAATTCTTGGAAACTTTCCCATATCGAGTTCGGTCGTGCCCGCCCGTCGCTGAAGAACTGACGTTCACGCGATGTTTTTACAACACTGAAAGCGGGAACAAGGACTTCCGCGTATCCACTCTTGTGATGCAAATGAGAAAAGAAGCTATCATGGAATGAAGCAGATTGGTGAACTGTCATATTTTATTTGCGCATCAATGTGCAAGCTGCACATTACGCAAGCCGGAGGATATTTTATTTGCTGATCTGATCAGATCAATTCAGAAACCTTCACAGTTTTAATGACTGTTGGGTATGTCGACAAAACGGAGTCTATCAGAGAAGATTATTGCTATACAAAAGCAACATGGAAATAACTTCTGCGCAGACTGCTGTAAACAAGGTATAAAGGTTATCCAGTTGTAATTTTAATTGTCTTTATGGGTTCGTACGATTTATTCATTTCATCATAGTAACTGTGGACGGTATGGCGAGACAGCCGGTCGAATGAAATCAGCTCAGACATACTACTGGGTTGTATCGTTTTTTTATCGTGAAATCTTCATCGATCGATTTATCGACATGTCTGCGGAGAGCAATCTTAATAGTAAGGCTGCATAAAAGAACTAAGAACTGTTGAATTGAGAAGAATGGTTTTCCCTTGCAGATCCCAGGTATGCTTGCCTGAAGAAAGGGATATTTCTTTGTCAGGACTGCGCTCAAGTCCACACAAGTTTTGGACCGACAGTATCAAGAACTAAATCTCTTAATTTTGGTAACTGGAATGACGAAACTTTGCAGGTAACATTAGAACTAGTATCAGTAAGATCACCGTTTTAATCACTTATGGCATCATGACATGTACTTAAGGGACTTAGGTCTTGAATGAAAACATTGTTTCTTAAAAAATACTTATATCATCATCGAATGGAACCGGGCAGACGTGACTGGTGTCGCATGTTGTCAAAACGAAACAGCACTGAATTAGGAAGCGGATATGCCATTAAAGTAAATCTGCGCCATTGAGTGACAATTGGTGTCCACGAGTAATTTTGTGAATCGCTTCACGCAATTTTCGGTTTTCATCAGTTATGTGATCAAAACCAAACATCGCAACCATTCAATAAATAAAGACGAGAATCTTGGATACGATAGGTACGGTGATTGCTATATAAACAACCTTGCCAAGAATCAGGCCTCCGCTGTTTTTCATTCGCGCGTTATTCGCAGAAGTGTGTCACCCAAATTTATAGAGCTTTGTGTGCCCTTCGGAGGAGTACAAACTCGGCGACCGTAAAGTAACAGAAACATCTGTCATTGATTTTTACTCCGACACATTGAAATAGATGCTTTTTCTAGTGCATGCACTGTTTAGTTAGCAAAAAACGCAAGCGATAACACATCTTTTGACCCACGTGACAGCCTCCCTTGCCGCCATTTTCATGTCACGCAACCCAAAAGCTTGGAGATTCAAACGTGCCCTAGTACAATAAGAACCTTGTCGAGCTAAAACGTTGTGAAACGTCAAGTTCCCATAAGGTCTTTTATCTGATGAAACTAAAAACTCAGAAGGAAAGGTAATGTTTAATTTTGGAACATGACTACGTCACATGGAGACGAAGATTTTTGCAAAACGCTACAGTTCTACTTGATTTTAATTTACATGCTACTCTTTACTAAAGCTGGAACCATGTTGATTATGGAATCCAATCTAACGGAACTGTAGAGAAAAGCTATGCGTGTCCTCTGGCATTCGCATCGTTCCACTTCCTTGTTTGACAGTCACCTCCGTTACGCTCGCTAGTCATTCGTATCGTATAGTTTTCCTGTCATTGTTATTCAAATCATATTATCGTTGGTTGTCCTGTGACCCTGATGTTTTCGAGAACACCGATACCTCATATTAGTATATACTAAAACAGTGGATAGCGTTGAAGGCGTGCTCTGATTGGCTAGTCGAACTCCGAATATCCCTTGCTATTTGCCTTCGAGCAACACGGGAAGAATGGCGTCCCGGTTTCCATCTGTGACAAGTGAAGAAATCATCCAAATTAATTTTTTGTGCTGTATATTATCTCACTGTTTTCAGTATATCAGACCTCTCAAGTCTCACGATTTTGTCGTGAGACTCACGGTTTTCAGTTCAATCTCACGGTCTCACGACAAGACAGACAAATCTCACGATAAATAGAGGCGCAAGCTGACAGAATAAATTTTTTGTTGTATAATTTCATTTTTGGCTTGCTTAGGTGAGTTTCTTGCGCCAATTCTATGCGAATCCATAGTTAAACTTAACAAACCGTCACCCAGCTGTTAAGTCCATGACGGACTGTCGTCTATGACCATATATAGCACTTGTTCCAAATTAGATCATCATTACCAGTCTCTCACATTTTAATCACGTTTTCAAAATGGCGGAAGTTGCCGATGAACCTAATGAAATTATAAGCGGGAAAAACTTGCTCTTAATTAGAACCTGTGTTTACTTGGTTTTGTCTGCTGGTCGATCAATCTCCCGATTTTTACTGAAGTCTCCAGATTTTTTTGCATCAGTCTCCAGATTTTCGGTGTTTTGAGGTTGAGAGGTCTGGTATATACTAAAGCAACTATTCACCTCAGTGTCCGCTGTCGGTGGCTCGCGGTGAATAGTTGTTAGTAATGAATGGATGACATCTCCTGTCCAGCAACCATGCAAATTTATCATAACAAAATAAAGTATTTACATTAGAAAAGAGTTGAACTCCCTCAGGATTAGTCCGGTACACCAACATGACCGACGTTTCATTGTTTTGGAACACCAATATGGCTGCCATGACGTCATGTGCATGCGCTCTTTGTTGGGGGTTTTCACTTCAAAATACAAAACTACTCATCCTCCTGAGATTTTACTTTCATGGTGTATAAGAGCAGCTGAAAACTAGTATTCATACATATTTTCCCTCCGAATGGGTTCTTGGTTCAGTTTGTGCCGATAGACTGCGCTTGAATTTCTAAGCTTTTGCGTGACGAGGCATTGACATGACGGCCGAGAGAGCTGTCATGTTGGTTAAAAAAGTGACTTATTTCGGGGAATTTAGCTATCTGAACAGTTCATGTATTAATGTTTTTGAGTTCCTCGAGAGTTAAATTCACGCTTTTGCAGCAAACCTCAGTGACAGAATGATGTTTCTGTTGGTTTCCGGTCGCCATGTTGTAGCATGGCGTCTCCATACAAATCTCTAAAAATTTTAGTAAAAAAACATATGCGCATATCAAATTTCTGTGTTCTGAACCTTGGCGAGAATCTTTGCATATTTACCTTCTTTCTTTTTCCAGATTCTGGTCTTATCTATTGAACGGTTTTGACTTTTAGTTTTGATCCATTTTGAATGCCATGACACTGAAAACCAGCAATACGCAGGCCACTTTCGAGTTGCCAAAACTCGTTTTGAAACCGAGGCAATAGGTAACTCGGAAATGGGCCATTGCTCCGCAGAAATTTGCTTATAGATATCGCCATTAATTACTAGTTGTACTATGTGTTATAGAAGGGACATAAACACCCACGTTTACCTCCGGGGGCCGGGACGGGGTAAAAACAGCTGTTTCCATTGGGGGGGGGGGGGGGGGGGGCAGTAGAAGGGCTAACGAAAGCACATGAGGGGATGTAATCTAGGGTCTCTCGGAAAAAAAGTGGTCTAAAGACTGGAAAAAAAAGAGGGACGGCCTGAATTTGTCGCAAGAAAGAGAACAAATCTGCATCAGGGTTTCAATATAAATGAATTACTGATCAAAGAAGGAGTAGTGCACTACGACATTCAGGAAAAATCCTCCAACCAACTTTCATCGTTGAAGCTATCACTTTACTCGTATAGCAAAAAGTATATTACTCTTCTTTAGGTGGAGATATTCATCTTAACACCGTACTTTCTAACAACACTAACCATAACAACTTAACATCTCTGCTAGGCACATTAGCTTAACTTAACAGATTTGGATCCGGTTTTGTCGATATAAAATGTCTTATTGCTTGGGTCTTCGTCCGGGTTATATCCAAGTCCCAGACCTCTTCGGTTTCTAGTAACGTCCATAGCAGACTCGTACTGCTGCTCTAATCGCTGCGCGAGAGACTTTTCCGTGTCCTTTGTCATACAGCGTCGACTGGACTGTGGGCTCAGATTGGCTTCTGGCGACTGGGCGGAAGGTTTCTTCTTATAGGCGCCCATGAGACGAAGAAATTTGTCCTTTCGCTCCTCGCTTCCGAATTCAGTTTCACCCCACTGGCCAAGCTGTAGTTAAAAGAATAGAAGATATGAAAAGAAGAAGTTTTGTACCGGAATGCGGTGTGGCTGCTTTACGTCCCAGTCCCTTTATGTCGCATCTTAAGGTCTGTATTCGTACATGAAAGAAACCGTTAAATGTCAAATTCGTAGCATCATGGAGAATGTGCCAGAGTATTAGGGATCGAGACATTGGGGAAAAATAATTATAGGGCTAGGGAGAGGGGGAAAGTAATGCCTCTTTATCCCCCTTTCCTCCCCCGCCCTCAGGCCTGCGATTGTTCTCCCTCCCCTTCCTCGCCCGCAATGCAGAATAGGGGTAAGGAGGCTTTTCGGAAAGAAACTAAACTAGCCGAGGTAGCTAGACTGGCTTAAGAAACCATACAATGACACTTATAAATAACCCAATCTCATACTCAAAAAAATGACGAAAGGAAATGAGTAAGTACTGCACCCTTGCCACAAAAATGCAATGGCCTAACTCACTCCCTGCAGATTCAAACCCTTTGGTAAAGATAAAGCTTCTCTTCCCTTGCGATGAATTCTCATTTTGCTATCTTACTATCTCAATATCTCATTTTGCTACCTCTGATTGCGATTTATCATCTGATTTTCCATCCTCTTTCTTTTGTCCATTTTCAGACGACTCAGTACCCATCTCAACATCCATCTGTTTTTTACGATCGTGTTTTTTCTTTTTCCTGGGGATTTCTTTCTCGACCTCCTCACTCTTCGTTTTTTCTTCATTCTCGGCCGTTACCGCTGTTTCCGAGTCATCAATTGCAACTTTCTTACGGTCGTGTTTCGACTTCTTGTCTGGGCTGAGTTCTTCTCGTTCGTCACCATAACCACTGTCATCTTTCGACTTCTTTTTCCTTTTTCTTTTTGACCCTCCCTCATCATCCAGTTCCCTTTGGTCATCTCTTTCAACGTTCTTGTCTTCGTCTGTAGCAACATTTTTCTCTTTTCTCTTTTCATCATTTTGGTCATTGCTTTCCCTGGAGTTCGCCTCTTCGCTACTTTTTGCCTTTTTAAGGGCACGCCTGGCCTTTTTCTCGGCGCGTTTTTCTTCGTCAGTCTTAGCTTCCTCTTTGATTACTTCTTCACCTCTAGACTCGCCATCTCCGTCTTTGCTGTCACTTTTATTTACGTTCTTTTCACGGTTTTCGTCAGCAGACTTCTCGCGTTTTGCTTTCTTACGGTCGCGTTTGCCGTTCTTATCTTCTTCATCAACCTTGGATTCTTCTTTTATTTCTTTTCCTTCTTCTTTTGCTGCACTTTTCTTCTTTTTAGCCTTGGTGCCCTTATCTTCATTATCGTCTACGTTTTCTAATACCATCAGTTTATCTTCATCTTTCTTCCTCTTCTTCCGATCGCCTTTAGATTTTTTCTCAGCATCTTGGTTTTCAGCGTCCGCTTTTGATTCCTCCGTTTCATGACACTCCTGTACCTTCGCTGCCTTCTTTTTCCCTTTGCCTGTCGTCTCTTCTTCCTCTTTACCAGCTTCCTCTAAAGCTTGTTCACCATCGCGTTTCGACCTTTTGTCAGCAGATTTCTTCTTTCCTTCGATCTTCACTTCAGAACATTCGTTTTTCTTTGATCTTGATTTCTGCTTTACATTATCTCCTTTCTCTGCTCCCACCATCGTTCCATCTTTCTCATCCTCTTCAACTTTACACCCTTCTTTGTCCTCTTCTCCTTTTTCACTGGATTCTGTCTTTTTGGTTTTCTTTCGATCGCGTTTAGCCGTTTCTTTGCCAGGGCCAGCGTCGGATTCTCCCAGCTGGACAGTGCCCCCTTCCTCTTTGACAAGGTCAGCAAGTTCCTTCTCATCCTCATTCTGGTGAGCTACCTTAAAGTCCACTGATGCCTCTACCACTTCTTTAGACTTGTTTTTCTTCCGATCACGCTTTGACTTTTTCTCAGGGTATTCATCCATATTCTCAGGGATTTCATCTTCAGTTTTCGTCAAGGAAGCTTCCCCTTTCCCGTCTTTCAGTTTCGACTTCTTTTCACTATGACCTTCATCCCCATCATTACTTTTCGCAGTGTCACCAGTTTTTGTTGATTCCTTTTCTGCAGCTATCTTATCCGTTCTCTTCTCTTTCTTTTCCTTCTTCTCTTTCCCAGCCCTGTCTTTTTCACTTTTATCATCTTCTACAGTTTTTTCTTCGATTAAAACTTCTTCATCCTTTTTTCTCTTTCTGCTTTTCTTTTCTTCGTTTCTCGATCAATCCCACTCTGAGGTTCTGGTTCCTCGTCGTTTTTACTTTTCTCTCTTTTACTTTCTTTAGACCTTTTTTCCTTTGGTGCTGTTTCCTCCTGGTTTTTCGCCGCAGCTGGAATCTCAGACTCTTCCTTTGATTTCTTCTTCCTTTTCTTCTCTTTTCTCTCTTTCCTATTTTCCATTTCATCTACCTCCATTTCCTTGGCAATGGCTGCATCTCCTGTCTTGCTCATAATCTTTTAAATCCTACAATTAAATCGGTGACGCAAAGTTAGATTACAACACTGATCGAGGATACACAAATATGTTTCATTGATCAGGAGGCTCCATGGCCAAGTGGTTAGAGCACTGGATGGATTTAAGTTCAGTGGTCACAAATTCGACTACTCCATACTGCTCAGTGCTTATTTCAGTGTCCGCAATTGGTACCGGAGTGTTTAACACTTCTATACTCAAGTTAAGTGATTTATTTATTTTATGAAGCCCATCCCCAGCTATGGAGATAATGTGATTTTTCCGGCAAAATACTCATAATTAAGGCAAGGATACTTGAGAGAACACAATACAAAATAATGCTGCTGGTATGATTTCGAAAACTTGTAAATAACATTTCTGCTTAGTAACTTTTTTAGAACTTTTTCTTTTAATAAGTTTTAGATTTACTCGGATTGAGACTGTTCATAGAGTATGATTGATTGATTGATCAATTCATTGATTATGCAAGCATTGAATATAACTATTTTTGGAATTATGGCATTTTCATTCATTTAATTGTGACATTGCAACAACCCAGAATAAAAACCCTTCATACGCTTGGCAATCGCAGCTTAGCTGTTGCCTCACCTGCACTTTGGAACAATATTCCAAATGCGATTAGATCCATTACTAGTGTGAACTCTTTTAAGAAACTTCTCAAGACTCATCTTTTAAGATTGCATTTGACCTGTAAATTATTTAGACAACTAATTCCTAATTGAATCTTGTACATATTGATTTTATTTTGTAGTTTTCATGACTTCTGTAAAGCGCGCAAGAGCATCTACTTATGATCTGCTACGCTATACAAGATTAAATTATTATTATTAAAGAACAATTTTGTTTTTCATGCAATTTGAGCGTGCTTGCATCCCAATTTCAACAATTACACATTCAGGCACTGCAGCAGGGTTTCATTAAGTTTTTGTGCAGGAGGTCAGTGGGGTTTTTCAGCTGGGCATTTTTAGTTTTTCTTATGAAAGAAAGTAAGAAGGGAGGATGAAAACAGCCATGCAAATTAATGGTTAAGTCTCATTCACAGCTGGTTAATTTGGCCGGTGCCCGGCCCTTAATGAACCCCCTTATTGCAAGAGTCCAAAGGTGTCCCTACACCTATGTTACTGTCTGCCATACACATCATATTTTTTTTGAGTTGAACAGAATTCCAGAACTTTCCAAGACCATAAGCCTTTTTCTAGCCAGGACTTTGCAGGCCTAGGAAATACCACATTAAAAATCCAGGACTTTCCAGGACCTGTACAAACCCTGTCCCACAGTGACTACAGCATAAGGCAACTAAACTTACAGCCACTTTCCAAGTGTAAGCAAACCAATTATTTCAGGGGCATACTGTAGCTAACCTAGCTATAGGCCCATAGGTCTGGGCCCACAAATTTTGTAGTAGAATACACCAAGCTGAAGCAATCAATCCAAACTTGCTGACAAAACAAGAAGCAATCTCACAACTGCCCTGCCATGACAACATCAAGGCTCGTAAAACAAGTGAAAATTTGGGAGTCTTTGTGGCTCATAGCCAACTTACATGTACACTGCAAAGCTCAAGGGAGGTCAAAGTTTGCATCATAATGAGCTGCATAGTTTCCATTGCAACACAGACAACAGAGTTTGGGAAAATATTTGGAGCTTTAAGCCCTGGTCAAACGGCTCATGATAGTTGATGATAGTCGATGATAGTTGAGCGTGCGCTTCTCGTTTGACCACCAACTATCATGCACTATCATTGACTATCATCAACTATCATTCAGTTTGAGCTTGGTCAAATTCTTCATGATAGTCGATGATAGTTTTTCTCGTTTGACCACGCGTATGATAGTTCATGATAGTTTTTCGGTCAGCTGTTTTGGTAATCACTGGCCCGATAGCGGTCAGAAAACATGCTGCCGCCCTCTTTCATTGCGAAAAATTTGTACTTTTACAAGTTTGTCTTACCGGACGCCATTTAGTATTCACATATTTACGCGGAAACAGCTCGGAACTCGCTGCTCTCGTGACTTTGCTTGCGCGACTGCCGGTGAACTATCGTCAACTATCACAAACTTCTTTCGCCATTTGACCATGTGAATGATAGTTGATGATAGTTAGGGGAGAATCAACTATCATCGACTCTCACGCGCCGTTTGACCAGGGCTTTAATGTTCGACTCACCATAAGACTAGGACAACAACACTCTAGATATAGCTGTTAACAATAAAACTCCGATATCCAAACCCAAATGGGATTGTCCATGATTGAATTGGACAGGAAGAAAAGATGAAATAAAAAAAAATTCTGTTCAACTTAACTTGTATATTTTATTGAGCAATTCCAGAAAATATCCATACCTCCCCCACAGAAGGGATTTTTTCTAAGACCCCCCACCCCTCTGGAATTTCCAATTACGCTTCATACATTTCTTTAAATTTTTTGGCCTTACAGAACCCCCCCCCCCCACCCCCCAGGATATTCCAATCCCTTCTGTGGGAGGAGTATGGATATTTTCTGAACTGCACATTAAGTAGATAAATCCTAAATAAGTGTAAAGATTGGGCCATAGCCATAACAGCAGCTTGTTTTTGATAGCCTGTCATTTTGAGATAAACTAGTAAGTAAGCAACACAGTGCCAGTCCTCTTGTAATATTATATTTGAAAAAAAATGTTACTTTATAAACTCTGCTGGGATGTCGCAATCAAAAGCAAAAGTAGCCTCGGCACGTGGCAAAAAACTATGAGGAGAAAAAAAGTGGGATCAACTCCAATTTCTTGAATAGCCTTAGTGAGGAAATGCGCAAACTGCAGATAGGTAATAGACTGATAAAGATTGCCACCCCCTGCATGAACTGAGAAAAGTGGAGCACTTGCAGGAACCTGATTGAGACAAAGATGTATCTGCAGGGCAGCAACAAGACATGAGGTTGACTAAAACAACTAAGATAAGCCTTAAGATGCGACTGCATATTCCTCTGGGTGGATTCTGCTAAGGCCAAAAAAAGAATTTGAGGTGATCTCTGAACTGACCAGTAGCCAGGATCCTATGATATTGGCCTAGAGTAATGATAAACACTAAGCTATTAAACTCAGCGCTAACCAATGAAACTACAAAATGCAAGAGATGATCTGGCACCTTGATGAAATTATATTCATTTGCCAGCCTAACCGACTGCAAAAAGAATAAAAATCATGCTGATACTTCAAGTCAAGGTTCCATCAAGAGACTGTCAGATAGGAGTTGTTTGCCTGATTTTTAATCTCAAAATCGTACAAGGGGGGCATTTAACCAAAGCTGTCGCAGACAGTGCTGCATGAAAGGATTACGGCTATTGCCAGAGTTTTCTAACCATGACCACGGCATCATTGTAACAAGACACAATAAAATGCCGCCGAGCAAGGCTTCAATCTTCTTGGAATCAGAGCCCTGTTCAATTTTAAAATTAGCTGGTGCAAGGCAATACAATGGAAATGCAAGGCTCTGCAACGCTGAATTGCTTTGGGACCTAGCATCTGTGTCTCCAACTCTTTCTGTTGCAGAATGGTTGGCTGTATCCCTCCAAATGGTTCAATCGTGCAGACCTTTTCCTGGCTCCATGATTATTCTGCAACTTAAAGTATTTCTACTACCCCCTACTTAGATGCTGATCCATCACTAGGTTAAACCCCACCCTCCACCCCTTCCAACATTGAATTTGAAGTACTGGTTTGAAATTTGTTATGTGTGACAGACTAGGCACTGACCTGGGGAAAATCAAACTTTTCTGTTTCCCAGCTTTAGCCATTAGGTCGTCGCACTTCTCATTGTATTGCAGAGAAATGGAGGAATGGGGTGATGCTCTTGTGATTAAAGAATGAAGGAAACTGAGACAAAAGCTAAGACAAAAAACTATGTACATGTTAAGCTGGATTTTGACTTTAAATTATTGGAACTAGCACCAAAAGGAACTTGCAGTGACCAGGAACGAAATGACGAAATGTCACGAGCTTTATACTCAAGCGAATCAAGGATTAACGAGGTCTAGCAATTTTAATTTTCAAAGTGAAAGTAGCTGAAATTGGATGGAAGCAAAGAAGCCCAGCTGCCAGACGCTCGAATTGGGCTAATATTGCAGAAGAGACAACACGAAAGAGGTGAATTAACTCTATCTTCGCTGAATAAACTAGGAAGGTACCTACCTTCAAGGCAAATTAAAGACGCGTTACTTCGACACATCTGTTCTTCCTGATTCCCTGTAAAATATCGCACGTGTTTTTCAAAGGTTTTCAAATCGTATCGCGCGGGGAATGGGGATAGCTGAGGAAGTGACCTTGGCTCGACCTTCCCCTCCCCTACTCAGTGGGCAATGAACTGGTCTCATCAAAAATGTCGGAAAAAAACCGAACTGCGATATTAGAGTTGATGAAACAGCCTCAGAATAACACGTGTGCAGATTGCGGAGCTCCAAGTAAGACTTTCAGATTCGTGTTTTAATCCTGGTCTACCGGAATGGCGCTTTGTGATTTGTCTCTTGAATTTTCAATTTATTTTCATCGCGACTTCCTGCACTGTAGATCCTGAATGGGCCTCAGCGTCGAAGGGACTCTTCATTTGTATCACGTGTAGTGGAATTCACAGGAATTTAGGAGCTCAAGTCTCTGTGGTAAAATCTCTTAGGCTTGATACATGGACAGATGAAAAACTGAAGGTAAGATTGGAAATTTACGGCTAGTTTCAGTGCGTTAAAGCAAGCAGAACTCTTGGCGAGGCCAAGTCGATCTTTGTTAGATTTATCGATCGTGCGTGGCCCGCGTCAAATCGATTAACTAATTTTAATAGCCGCTAGTCAATGAAATCAATTTTTCAAGCGCTGCAGCTCGTAAATTAAATGGACTATACGGTTGATATGGACGGTGCTACTGTTGTGTCGTGTAAAGCACTAACAGTGTCAGTGTCATTTAACCAAAGTTGTCGCAGACAGTGCTGCATGAAAGGATTACGGCTATTGCCAGAGTTTTCTAACCATGACCACGGCATCATTGTAACAAGACACAATAAAATGCCACCGAGCAAGGCTTCAATCTTCTTGGAATCAGAGCCCTGTTCAATTTTAAAATTAGCTGGTGCAAGGCAATACAATGGAAATGCAAGGCTCTGCAACGCTGAATTGCTTTGGGACCTAGCATCTGTGTCTCCAACTCTTTCTGTTGCAGAATGGTTGGCTGTATCCCTCCAAATGGTTCAATCGTGCAGACCTTTTCCTGGCTCCATGATTATTCCACAACTTAAGGCATTTCTACTACCCCCTACTTAGATGCTGATCCATCACTAGGTTAAACCCCACCCTCCACCCCTTCCAACATTGAATTTGAAGTACTGGTTTGAAATTTGTTATGTGTGACAGACTAGGCACTGACCTGGGGAAAGTCAAACTTTTCTGTTTCCCAGCTTTAGCCATTAGGTCGTCGCACCTCTCATTGTATTGCAGAGAAATGGAGGAATGGGGTGATGCTCTTGTGATTAAGAATGAAGGAAACTGAGACAAAAGCTAAGACAAAAAACTATGTACATGTTAAGCTGGATTTTGACTTTAAATTATTGGAACTAGCACCAAAAGGAACTTGCAGTGACCAGGAACGAAATGACGAAATGTCACGAGCTTTATACTCAAGCGAATCAAGGATTAACGAGGTCTAGCAATTTTAATTTTCAAAGTGAAAGTAGCTGAAATTGGATGGAAGCAAAGAAGCCCAGCTGCCAGACGCTCGAATTGGGCTAATATTGCAGAAGAGACAACACGAAAGAGGTGAATTAACTCTATCTTCGCTGAATAAACTAGGAAGGTACCTACCTTCAAGGCAAATTAAAGACGCGTTACTTCGACACATCTGTTCTTCCTGATTCCCTGTAAAATATCGCACGTGTTTTTCAAAGGTTTTCAAATCGTATCGCGCGGGGAATGGGGATAGCTGAGGAAGTGACCTTGGCTCGACCTTCCCCTCCCCTACTCAGTGGGCAATGAACTGGTCTCATCAAAAATGTCGGAAAAAAACCGAACTGCGATATTAGAGTTGATGAAACAGCCTCAGAATAACACGTGTGCAGATTGCGGAGCTCCAAGTAAGACTTTCAGATTCGTGTTTTAATCCTGGTCTACCGGAATGGCGCTTTGTGATTTGTCTCTTGAATTTTCAATTTATTTTCATCGCGACTTCCTGCACTGTAGATCCTGAATGGGCCTCAGCGTCGAAGGGACTCTTCATTTGTATCACGTGTAGTGGAATTCACAGGAATTTAGGAGCTCAAGTCTCTGTGGTAAAATCTCTTAGGCTTGATACATGGACAGATGAAAAACTGAAGGTAAGATTGGAAATTTACGGCTAGTTTCAGTGCGTTAAAGCAAGCAGAACTCTTGGCGAGGCCAAGTCGATCTTTGTTAGATTTATCGATCGTGCGTGGCCCGCGTCAAATCGATTAACTAATTTTAATAGCCGCTAGTCAATGAAATCAATTTTTCAAGCGCTGCAGCTCGTAAATAAAATGGACTATACGGTTGATATGGACGGTGCTACTGTTGTGTCGTGTAAAGCACTAACAGTGTCAGTGTCATTTTGCAATCAACACAAACATAAGCTAAAGATAAATCTCTTCAAGAACCAATTTAATTCCTCCCAGTTGTCTGCATGGTCAAGAAAATGATCATATTCAGGTGCATTAATCAAGGTTATGCATTTTTTAAAAATATCCTTTCATTTATTTCCTTGTACGATCGCGACTATGACCGGAATTTCTGTTGATACAACAGGGTGATTACTTTAAGATTAAATCGGCTGAACCACGGGCATTTTGTTCTTAAACTATACCGTATTGTTTGAATAGGCTGTTTGCTCAGTTAACAAGTTAACATTAAAAACAACTGATGACAAGCAAAGCAAATTATAGAAAGACAGTACAGGCCTTCGTGATGAACCTGTCAAACGGAAAGATAAAATAATATAATAATAATAATTTTATTGCTTCTATAGCGCACGATACATAAGAAAATGCCCTCGTGCGCTTTACAATGACAAAAACTAGAATTCTACTATAAGCTTACACTTAACGCCGCTTAACGTCAATTTCACCTGCACACAAAATTATAAATATGGGCACAATCTGAGGAATGATTAAACAATTATTGGATGAGGTTGAGCATGATATCATGAATTATCAAAACCGAGGTCTGTGTTATCTGCCGAAGCCAAAGGCTGCGGCAGATAACACAGACACGAGGTTTTGATAATTCATGATATCATGGGAAAACCGAATTCAATAATTGTTTTATTATACATTTTTCACATAATTCATCCTCAGAAACAGAAGCGAAGCGTTTAGCCATTTTGTTTCTGAGGAGAACACTCCAAGGGGCTTAGTAACCAGGCAGACGTTGAACTTGACATGATAAATGCAATATTTGCAGCAGATATTGCATTTATCATGTCAAGTTCACAAGCTATTGTGAATTGATTGAATGCTCTTGACCAATCAGATTTTTCGTAGGGAGTCTGATGTATAATAATTAAATTTATTTTGAGACACGAGACCTTCGGTAGTCAACTATGTCTGACGACCTAAACTTACATGTACTTATAGGAAACAACTAGAAATTTCTTCATGAATATTATATAGCTGAAAAAAACACAAAAGGTCCACTGGGACTAAAGATCATTAGGCTTGAATTGATTCTTTAATATAATATTATAGTATATCAGAAATTTGATCATAGTTATTAAATCTTAGTAAACTTGAGCAGCACAAATAGTTTGGCTGTTCTTGCTATATGTACAATTTCCATCTCCATTTTATATATTTTTGGCAAAAAAGACAATATCTAGTATCTCTGTAAAAATTGATATCCACTATCCCAAAGTTGAGGTTGACATAGAAACAACTTAAGTCTCTAAATACCCAATATCTTCACAGTGTTTGATTTATGAAGCTTGTCCTTGTAAAATCTTCCTATGGGGAGAGGGGGGGGGGGGGGGGGGAGAGGAAGGGCAAGCCCAAAATCCTGCTTAGGTCTTGTACATGTACGTGTACCTTTGGTGTGTGATTCACTTTTTTATTTTATAGACACATTAGTGTTTTACTGGATAATACACCACTTGTAAAACTTATGTGAAACCACATCCGGGGCTCAGGTGGCATATTTTTGAATTTCCATTTCTTCACTAGTAAAGATATCTATTACTTTACTAGCTCTTACACTGTGCTTAAATTTGTTGGTGCATGATCGAAAAATCTTCCTCGAAAGTCCTCAGCGATCTTGGGTTATCTTTGGAAATCTTTGGTAATCCTTGTAAATTTTCAGAAATTGTTCTGAAACATGACTTGTGTGGTCTTCAGACAATTTTAGGATAATCTTTGGAAATCCTTGAGAAGTGGTCAGAAATCTTTGGAAAAATCATCAAAAACGTCATTATCTGTATGTCTATGCAATAAACAAAATACACTGTAATACATGGTTGCTTGTAGATATGAAATGAAATTATCTCTTCTCAGACATGTTCAAATTTATACCTCACTAGTCTAGAAGATATGTTCTCTCTCTATACACGCCCATGTGTTATCCTCTGAAGGGAGCAATTGGCCTAGTGGTTTAGGGTACTGGTTTTGTAATCCAGAGGTCCCAGGTTCAAGGCCTCCACTTTGCCACTAGCGGTATTTGTTTCTTGGTAACCTTGAGTTCAAATCTTTGGCCACACTTTGTAAATAGCCAACTAATCTTCCTCCTGCCAGTTGGGATTTTTAACTGTTACATTTATTTGAAGAATTTGTTTTCTTTGTTTCAGTAGCATGCCTGTGAACTAGATAAGCTTAGTGCTTGTATAGCTAAGTGCATGATCACTAGAAATAAGATTTACATTTTTTACATTATACTATTGCTCTTGGATCTTGTCCTTGATTTAAGAGCCTTTCTCCCAGTGGGCAAATGGAATGTGCCAATGCCAATTCTAGACTTTCTGAAAAGTCCTTCGTCTTGTTTATTCAGTACCCGCCGGACGAAGGACTTTTCCTACTTGATTGGCGCCAATTTTAGCGATCCAAAAACGGGTCGCTGCGCTTTAACCAATCAGAGGTCCCCTGGATATCCCTTGGGGACCAAATGGACAAACTATGCTCAACGAAACGTGACTTGCGGTTAAATTCATTATGGGGTCGATTGCCAAATCCGTTAAATTAAAGAAGCTTTAAAGGCCACACGCACGGAATATCAGAACAGTGAAAGCATATCTGTCTGGAAGAAAATAATGTGTTTATTTTTGCGCCAACCGGAGCTGGGAAAAGTTCGACTTTTGAGCTAGCTAGAATCTTCCGAACTACGGTTTCTTTTGTGTCTGCGCAATTTCGGCACAAAATGCTTGTCAAAAGTAAACCTTCGCCACTGGAAGTCTCCTTTCCGGCGATCAAATTCAAACAAGCTTTGGTCAATTTTCGTTTCAAATCTTTCTTCGTAATAACTTTAGTACAGAGTAAACAAATTTGCTCTTTCGATCGACGCAGGAGAAACACACACCTTCGATTATTTTGGTCGATCGGAGTGGGACCGATTCTTTCCGCTACTCAATCAAGGACTTCCTGCAGTGCGGGCGTTATTTTGGAGTGGAACACTAGAAAATAAATCGAGTTTTCATTGCCGCCATCCTTGATCAGCCGGTAGAGGATTGGTGCAGAGGGTAGGTTGGGTGAGGGGTGGGGTTTCCTTCCCTTCCCCCTCCCTCCTGGTCCATTTTTTTTCAACTTAACATCTACTCCCTCAGGTAATATTTCCTTGCCCCAATCCTCCACAGTTACCAAATCCAAGATGGTGGCCTAATACAAAAATGTGCACTCGCACATCCAAAATATGCCTGCACTTCAGGCTAAAGACAACTATGTTCACAAGATTCCTGTCTCTTGCATATCCACTAAAATTTTAATAGTTAAAATTAGTGTACATGTAACTTAGAATATTTGCAAAGTAGATGGGAAACTGAATTTCAATACTTTTTTCTGTATACGGTATGCATATTGTATTTAGTGGTCACTACTACACTTGGGAGGCACAGTGGTCTAGTTTGGTGTCAAAATAGATCTCCATACCCCAAGGACCAACACCCACTGGGGAGGGAGAGGGGAG
>JAHPZR010021149.1:0-2500 GCA_019787425.1 Platygyra sinensis | reverse complement strand
GAGACTTGGCGACCACTCCCTAATAATTGCCCCCGACTAAAATTAAATATTGTATTGCATTGCATTGCATTGCATTTCATTGTATTGTATTATAATAATATTATTGTTATTATTAAATTATTCGTACATTTAGGTATGCGTCTCACTTGGGAAATCTTTGCTAGAATTTGTTTACTTTGCAGTGGAAATCTGTCATTGCTGCCTTTGCCTAGTGTGACCCCAGGTTTTTCCCTTTGGCAAAAACTTTGTGAATCGGCTTGCAAAACATCAAAGATACCGGAGTGCTTGGGTGGGGCAGGCAGAGTTCGAAGAGTAGAGCCAAACAATGGGAATCACAGCGGTAACTGGCAACACTTGTCAGAGTAATATGAAAAATTATATGCGCAGGTAGTTCAGTTCTAGTTCATGGTCTTTCATGATCATCATGAACAGAGCTGGCTTTTTCAGAATCCCACACAATTTAAAGGTTTTCAAAGTTTTTACAGTGATAGCATGGAATACCATTCAGAGATGGTGTAATGCTTACACATGAATTTCCATGACCTTGGCAATAGACTCCTAATGCAAGAATTTTTTCTGGTGGCAATGGGTTTCTCAAATGGGAAGGTTGCCATACTAAACAGTGTCCCAGGTTGTTTAAGTGCATTTGAATGAATTTCTTGTAACTCAAAGCTGCTGATGATAAATATCCTAGTGAAGTAGTAGTGAAGATCAAACCACTACTTACCAGACAGGGAACTGACCAGGCATGTGGTGATCGAGCTATTCTTCATCGATGTTGATTTCTGTCTCTGATCATGACCACTGTTAAATCCGTCGAACATTTGTCTGCCCATTGTTCGTTCCACAAGCAAAAGACTACAAACTGTTGTAGGTTAAGCTGAACAAACAGGAGAAGAATCACCGTAATAATTATGAGGCAGCACTCTTTCAATGGGACACATACTCGTTTCGGTTTAGATCTGATCAATATGATCATTAGATATCTTTCGAAAGCACATGGGTAAACAGCACAGTATCTAGTATCTGGTTACTGACAATTTCCTCGCACTAGTGTGACCCTCTGTTTCTGTCTGAAAGTTTTTCTTTCCTGTTGCGGTTTTCAAATTTTTGTGGTTTTTTGGCCAGCAAAGATGAAAACCTTCCCCAAGTGCGACCCATACCTTAGCTAATTTTATCTGAATCCTAAGAGTTACAATATTATTGTTATAGTAAAATAGGTCCAATGACCGTATATATCTAAAATGTTATTCTGTGATAATAGTTATTAGTGCATGTACAGTGTATATACTAAAACAGTGGATAACGTTGAAGGCGCACTCTGATTGGCTAGTTGAATATCCTTTGCCATTTACCTCATCCAAATTAAGTTTTTGTGGTGTATATTATCTCACTGTTTTAGTACAGGCGTATATACTAAAACAACTATTCACCTCAGTGTCGGCGGCTAGCGGTGGATATTTACCTCGCCACTTCGTGGCTCGGTACTAATATACACCGTTAGCCACCTCCACTTCGATAAATAGTTGTTAACTATCAGGGGTTACATGTATATCTCGCATAGTTTTGTTGAAGTACATTTTGTGAAAGAATTTACATTTTTTAGGATAAAGAACCAAAGTGTACATTTAATGTCAAAGAAATCAATGTGACATTTGCCGAGGAAAGAACAAAGAAAGAAAACAGTTTACAGATAACTTATGTATGGAGAGGCTTAACAAGAAACTACTTTGTCTATTCAGACTCTGGACAGGTATTTGTACTAAGTCTTTCTTTATTAAATAGTTGAAACTGTTCCACCATGACCTGTCTTTTACTGTTAAAATAGTAAAAGGTACTGTATCTTACATTTCTATTTGCTAAAATTTGTAATTCAATTTGATCAAGGAAGAAGTTGAGCTAATAATTCATTAAATGAATTTGTAAGTGTGAGGGTTTTTTTTGAAATGCCATTACTGCTTCTCAAAATTGCTTCTCAAAGGTACTGTTCTTCACTGCAGTTTGGAAGTTATAAACTTCAGGATTTCTACATTGGGTGGACTCTGATGTAAAATGGTCAGGGATGCTTGTTAGAAAATTTGAAAGAAACCAAATGTGGGTTTGGCTGATGCTTTATTAATTTTGACTTATTAATTAAAGATACCACTTAAAATGGACAGAGATACAAAAAAAAAATGGAAAAAGATACCATTTAACGGCTAGAGAAAAGCATTGTTTCTTCCTGGACACCCTTAACATGTCTTAGTGAGATGAGCATCCCTGACATTATCACATGGGAATGCCTGCCCAGTGGTATCTAATGTGCAGTTGACTGGTTTAATTTAACAGGAGATTGTTGAATGGTATATGGCCATCAGAAAAGCCAAGCTTGATTTACTAGGATACAATGAATCAGGAATTAGCCATGAAAAGGTAACAAAAGATTTGATTTCTTGACTGGACACAGCATGGCTCAGTGGTTAGAATCTAGCATCTGTGTATTGTTTTCTTGGACAGGGAA
>JAHPZR010021148.1:0-30000 GCA_019787425.1 Platygyra sinensis | reverse complement strand
CGGCTGTCCCTTCCCATTTATACTCCGAGACTGAGTTAAGATCCCGGGGGATCTCTGAGCACCTCCCAGTTATGTGCTGGACTGGAGCGGGCTCACCCGGGGTTGTCACCGCACACTCGGTCTCACCCTCTACTCCTGACAACTTCATGCACGTGCTTTTTAAGGAATCAGAGGGGGCCGGCCTCACATCCAACACCACCAATCAGTTGCTACTCGTTTATTGGCTCATATTAGATATTTATATTGCATAAGCCGGGCTTTATCGGACATGTGGTGCATTTTTGTAAAATGCATGCGTATTTGAATAAATAACAAACATATAAAATGATCGTACTGATTCACACAATTTACCACGCAATCGCCGAACTTTCGCTGCCTTCTTGGCAAAAAGAAGTCAGAGATATAACAAATGAAGTCGTAAATGCGATGAAAGAGGCAAAAGAATATGAAAATGTGGTTTGAGACGTGACGTGATGCATGAAATATTTTGCCTCGTCACATGTAAACAAACCTGAATTTGCATACACGGAATATTTAATTACCGGACGCATTTCCATTTTCGCCCGATCTTTGAGCGTGCCAGACATAACTTCCAATCGATGGTTCGGCTCCCCAGTCATCTTCAAACTCTTTTGCCGTTTCTCCAAGCCTGCAAGACTTACAAATAGGCTTTGTATTTTTAACACCGACGTCGCAAACAAAACATGCAAGCGGAAATCTAGCCCCAGCGGCACTCTTCAACATGTGTTTAAGGCAAAGGATATCTATGCAGGGTTTTCCGCAAAATTCGTGCTTGCCTATTTTCAGCCATGGGCATTTGTTTTTTTTCTTCAAAAACTGATGTTGCCTTTCAAAAGAGCCAAAAGCCGCTTTATAAAAATTTCGAAGTGAATCATCTTTTTCTCCCAACCGGTCATAAAGAATTTTAAATTCACGTATCGATAAACCTTCATCAACCATTGCTTCTATATTGCCCGCACATTTCTTCAATAGAAAATAATTCTGTGCCACAAACAGTAACTCAATTTTCGCCTTACACACATTTATAAGGGGGCGTTCTGTGACACATTTTTTTATGATTCTGTGGCACCCGACGGCGAAGCAATGCGAGCCGTCGGGTGTCACAGAATCATAAAAAAATGTGTCACAGAACCCCCCTTATATATGTGTGTCTCTTTTATGTCATCATTGAAGTCTGCAAGATTAAATGACCAGTTGCTCTTATAAATTGGATTGAAGGTACAGTACAATAGCAACACCACACATGAGTTTAAGCTCAAGCCTAGGGTACTCAACAGGTGTTACAGGTTTTTAGCACTTAATAAATGCCCTGAGTATGAATAATTCAGCCACACTGTACCATAAGTTTTCTACCATGCTTTGTAGAGAAAAATGTCTCGTGTGAAATCATGTCTAATTTGAAAATTATGGTACATAGGTATATACCTGTCCGTTTATTTTTGTTTTGCTTAGTTGCAGTGTTGTGGCAATCTGCTGTCTACAGTGTTTATTAGTGGGTTTTTTCCCAGCGACAACTGACGTGTCCTTATGTAATAGAGAGCTCTCCATATTATTTTGGTTTCCATGAGGAGAGCTCCAACTGTATATATTTATATATCCAATATGGCAATTTTATATCCTATACTGTTGTCAACAATTAATTCATTGGCCTGTAGGTAACTGGAGACCAGGGGAGATACCAACAAAGGAGCTGGTAACCCTTATATCTTCCCGAATCAAGAACCAGAAAAACAAGGGAATTATCAAGGAAGGCAAAAATCCAACAGTGCCAGCATTATTACTGGAGGAGAAGCAAACATACTCTGAAGAGGAGGATAGAGTGAAATACACTTACTATCCAACATGTTGGAGATGCAGTCAACGCTGCCAGTTCTGCCTAAAAAGGAAAAAATTTTTTCCAAAATTTGGCAATTTCACCATGGAGTAAGTATATGTTGTTGCATTTTACAATGTACACATATAACAATTAATCCATGAGCCCGCGTTGGATATGAAGTGATAAAATAACCAACGAGCGCGTAGCGCGAGTTGGTTATAATCACTTCATATCCAACAAGGGGTGAATGGAATAATTGTTTTCAGGTTTTGCCGCCGATTTTTATTTCCACAATTTTACAAAGCGAAAAATTTTAAACTTGGCACACTATTTTCCATATGATGTAAAACTCCGACTATTGGCTCATAGTTGAAGTTTTTTAGCCAATCAAAAAGCTAGAAATGCAAAAGTCGGAGCTGAGAATTTACTAAATGTGGTTATCCAAGCACTCACAATAAATTGTTAGTTATAAGGTGTAGCTTCCCTTTTATTTCATGTTCAAATACCATGATGATCCAGATTCAGTGTATTTCATAATCAAAGACATCTGTACTCGACACCCAGGTGTATGTCATGTTACAACCAGCCCATTATTTTTTGTGTGGTTTTACTGGCTACTTTGTCACACGGTGTAAATTTACCAGACAGTAATCACACAATAACCCCCTCCTACATCTGTATTTGTTCTCCGATGACTTCCTTTTACAAGAAACAAAGCCAGTGTGAAAGAAGTTTCAACTTTTCATCTTATTATTTTACAGGGCAAAAAGTAACTCGTTTTGTAGTCTGATGATATTGACATTAAATCTTTTAGTTGAATGATTATATAACAAGTACATGGTTTTCTAAACATGGCTGCAACATACTGTATTTTCATTTTGAACTCAGGTTTAACGTCCAGAGCGTTCCAATGTATAAGTACAGCCATGATTTGCATTTCAAATACAAGTGAATTCAATCATGTACCTAGTGTAAAATGAAAAGTCTTCAAGTTGAATACCTGAATTTTTGGTCAAATCTTTGCTTTGTTGTTTGAACTGTTTGCCACTTTCGCATAGGCAGAAAGAGATACTATGCCACTCAGTATTCTTTTGTCAGTATGGCAACCTATCACCAATAATGTTAAGAATTAATCAATATTTATACAAAATGCCTCAGTCATTTGAACTGTAAAACTTCGCAGAATTTGTGTGATTTTTTTAGTCATCTTAACTAAGTGGAACAAGAACATTAATATCCTTGACTATGTTATCAGGAAAAGGTATCTTTGATTACAAACTAACAAGGAAAATGTGTCACTTTTGTACAGACTTGCCTCCCCCTTCCTTGACATGCTAGAAGAAATCCTCTCTTTTGAGGATCAAGATGATCAAGAGGATGAAGATGAGGAGGATAAGATGATGTCCTCTGATGAAGAGGAAACAAATCATGAGAACATGATGAAATGCATATCTGGAGAGGACTTTTTAGGGAGTGATGAAGAGGAGGCAGATGACAAGGAGGATGTGGAAGATGTGGTAGACAGCGATGATGATTCGGAAGTGATTTGTGGGGATGACATTTAATAGCTTTTATGACCTGACTAAAGTGTTACACATCTACTGATTTGTCACTTAAACGTTTCATACTTTACTTCTACTTTTACACTAACTTTCTACAAAAGATACCTCTCATGTTAGAAATTATTAACTGTGTACAT
This sequence comes from Platygyra sinensis, assembly GCA_019787425.1. NCBI lineage: Eukaryota > Metazoa > Cnidaria > Anthozoa > Scleractinia > Merulinidae > Platygyra > Platygyra sinensis. The sequence continues at coordinate 26,464 of JAHPZR010021148.1, read as the reverse complement.
CATATCTTACTGTCCCTTTGATGCAGTGCATTGTCTACTATTCAGTTATGAATGCACTTTGGAGGTTTGTTAAGCAATTGAGAAGGCTAAGTCGTTCTGGCCGGCTGTCTCATCAAGTGACACTCGCGCAATCAGTAATTGAAGTGCCTATGAAGCGAATAATTTTTTTTTTGTAGCTGTAAAATTTGGCGTCTGAAATTATGGTTCTTAAGTTCTAGCGTGGCTAGGGTAAAATTGCAGATTTAACAAATGCTCAAAGATAGGTGATTTTGCTCCTGAAAAATGGTTAGCACACTTTATGAGTTTAATGCGTATTTTCAAGTTATGAAGTCACATTGGTGCCAGAAGTTTGTTTACACTCATTCTGCTCTTGCCGCCAAACCGGATTTTAGAAAGAGAAAAGCATGTCTAGCAATACTGTTAAGAAATGAAATCTTTATTTTTTGTTTTTCATTGGGTTTAGCCCCTCAAAGATGCCTTTTTAACACCAATAGTACTAAGCTCAAAGGGCTTTAAATTTTCATTATGAAGTACACTCTCCGAGGTTTGTAAATCTGGTTGAAGTGTCTGTGGGTTGAACTAAAAAAAAATTAGCAAGCACCTAATAGATAAAATTCATCTTGTGTGTTAGGCATTGCACTTTGTTTAAGCTCAAGCTGATAACTCAAGTTGGCATATGATCAAAGAGTCTTAAATATTTTTTATGCAGCAAATGAGTGCCGAAAGTTACGAATATATCACTTCAATTTCCTAATTTAAAATATGTCGAATATTTATAAGCAGAGACAATTGGTAGCAGTTTGATACACCAGGGTGCTATTTCATCACAACTCTGGCAATAATTTTTAGCTTTCTGTCAAAAAAAGGATGATGATACCAAATCCTCCTGGCGCTGACCCTTAAAAACGCCGCATTTCAAGAATTGCTTATCTTTATGTATTTGTTTACTTAGTTACTGGAGGGGGACCCTCATTCGGTTTAAATAGAATGGTAACTTGGAAGATAATTTTATAAGTAATGTTTATTATGTGCAAAATTAAATTTCAGATTTCTTTCGCTTTGACTGGGTTTATTTCAGTACAAGGAAAGAGTGGAAGATACCGTTATTACCTGGTTAAGAAACCCGCTTCCTCTGCTCATTAAGACATAATTTTGGGTCAACTCAATTCAACTTGTGATGTCACTGATTGATGCGATCTTGCTAATATTAAACTGAGATAAGCCACGTTTTGAGTTAAAATCAACTCATGGCATGTAACTTGCATGCCATGTTTTGCATTGAGGCAATTTGTGGCATCGCAGTCATGGGCTATAGCCCACGACCGTGATGCCATAGATTGAGTCAACGCAAAATGTGGTCTTAGTAACAAGCCATGTTTTGAGTTAAATTCAAATCATTGGTTACAGGGTGCATGCCATGTTTTGTATTTTGAAATGCCATAGATCGCGTCAACGCATAATGGTCATCATCAATTGGACACTTGCTAGCTACATGCGACACCTGTCCCAGTAAATTAGGGAAGTACCATGAGAGCTCTCTTAAATCCTCCCCGGGGTAGGGGAGGGCTGATTTTATCCCAGGCCTCATCAATGGGGGCTCATTAGAGAGGTGGCTCAATAGAGACGGGGTTTTTTTGAAGTCGTAAAATTTAACTATATATGAATTTCATTTCTACTTAAGTCTCGTTATAGATGGTTGACATAGAAGGGTCAAATTTAGTGTGGGTATCACCGAATAACAACCACACCTATAATCCTCTGGAATTAAACTGAATTCAGTTAAAAAGGTGTTTTCGCGTTGAAGGGTGGGGTGGGGTGGATGGCGTATTTCAAAGGGGTCAACACAAAACTGAAAGAAAACTACAAATGCTGCTACTTGTCGGCTATCCGACAAGGTTGGGGATACTGAAATGATAAATGACACATTTTGAGATCGCAATTCTATTCAAATAATTTTTCAAACTATGGCATTTTCATGGAGACACGAATTGCAATGCCTCAGCTCAAACTGTGGCATCATCAATAGGACACAGATTGAGTTAGAAATAGTAACTCAAAATGTGTCATGCCGCTGCAAAGTCATAGTTCGCAATAACGCAAAACATGTCCATATCCCGAAACCGCATTTTGCGACAACTCAAACCATGGTCTCAATTTTCTGCACAAATTAAGGATTCATGCCATACTTAACAGTAATAGTGTAAAGGGGTCATACGCAGGTTAATTTTCCAAAAGCTAGCACCACATTTAGCATTATTTCAATGTATGGCATGAGTGATACACCACAGATTGAAATATCTCAAAGTGCGGCATAAACGTGCAACCAACCGCTCTGTGATAGTTTGGAGGCAACAATTGCTGGATATTGCTTCTACACATTAGAGACAAATGAAAAAGAGTTTTCGGAAAATACAACTTGCCGCCATCCTGAATATAACAAATATTAAATGCTTGATGGAAAGAAGTATGTCCCATGTTGTTAGCTTAATTAATGTTGGCCTATGGATTAAATTTAACTCAAAACATGGCTTGTTATCAAGACCACATTTTGCGTTGACTCAATCTATGGCATCACGGTCTTGGGCTATAGCCCAGGACTGCAATGCCACAAATTGCGTCAACGCAAAACATGGCATCCAAATTACATGCCACGATTTGAATTTAACTCAAAACGTGGCTTGTTATTATGACCACATTTTGCGTTGACTCAATCTATGGCATCACGGTCTTGGGCTATAGCCCACGACTGCGATGCCACAAATTGCGTCGATGCAAAACATGGCATGCACGACTTATAGTGACTGCGTATTAACAGTGGATAGTGTAGTTTGTAATTATGTCAACACTTATCCACTGGATATCGATTTATTCGGCAGATAGCGTTATCCAATATTTGAACAACCGGGCCCAGATTTATGAGGCTATCCAGACAAACGATCCCTCTGACAGCTTGATGAAAAAAGTACGCCAGGGGGGAGGCTCCCCTATATGGACTATTTAAAAATTATTCTTCGAGCCCAAATGGTGATATTAAAATCCTATATTATCAGACCACCCCGCTTCATATTACGACCAAATTTTCATGCCCCGAACCAAGTGGTCGTCCTATTAGGGTTGCGCTTCTAGTTTTCATTTCGTCTAGTAAGTTTTAGATTAGAAGCCACTCTAGAAAATGGCATCATTTAATTAAATTTGACATACACGTGCTATTGCCAAAATTAATGGCAAAGTTTCTTTCCGGTTAGCTATCCTCGATTCTAAGTGTACACTTTGCACGTCACACTTACTGACAACTACTGAAAGGCAAAACCAAACAAACAAAAACAAAACAAATAGTGTAAAACAAAATTTAAACAAAACTTGTAACCAAAGCTTGCGGAAAATTTAAACAAATCATTTACAAAAACTTTATTCACAAATGTACAAAGGTTATCAAGCGGGACACAAGGACGATGACTTGCCCATACGCTGCTTTGTACTAGCTACTTTTACAGAAGAGCAAATCTAACTTTGATCTCTGCTGAATCAAATTTAGAACCTAGCAAAAACAATGCTTGTTTCCTTCAACAATGTTAGCATTTCGGGTATAAAATGAATGAAGTATAGCATTTGTGATTGCTAAACTTAAAAACTTCTACAGGAAGTAGATAATGGGGAGAAAAGGCAACGACGACGACGACGACGAATTCAACTACAGGGCAATTGGACAACATTTCACCAGTTGAACGAGGTGGAATAAAGGGCGACCAGAATTGAAAAAGCGCAAATTCTCTTTAGGTGCTGTCTACGCCACCGTCGCCGTCGCCAATGTCGTGCTTGCTTAAGGTCCCAAATATACAGTAACTATAAAATGACTCAGCCTTGTCCCAAGCATTTTCTTGCCAGCAGCAACAGATAACTGTTAAACACCACACCTTATAAAACTACTCAATCACAAGCTTGGTGACATTTTGAATAGTCATGTGATGATCTCTCTGCTACTTTTCACAGCCGCTACTTTTCTAGAGTCTGACGCTTACCTCAAAACATTTTGAAACCCCTGATTACTCCAGGAATGTTTCAGTCAAGAAACCTATTATTATGACAACGGAATTTTTGGACTGACCGTCATTCAATTGATGGCTTTCCATACGTCACACAACTAACTAATAGCAATTAATTATCAACTAGCCAAAGGTTACTCCGGGGAAGCTAACAGCTCAAAATAAGACGAAAAAAGCTCTACTTACGCTCAGTGTTTAGTATTTTATACAACTTTCCTGGCCTCAGTTCATTGTATTGTGCAAAAACAAGGTTTTCGTCAAAATTGCAATTTTTAAATAAATTGTAGATGTACTTGCGGTGACTAAACATCGAAGAGTTTTTTCCAGTTTTTGATCGATGATTTCTCATCACAACTGTCCACTTATGAAGAGGAGGACAATTTAATGTACCAACCTCCCAAAGATCTTTAACTTGCTGTAAGTTATCAATGTTCCTTGGTATCACCAAGGAGTCAAGCCACTCAGCCAAAGAACCAGATCCATACTCAGTAAACATTGCTATTGTTGCAGGGTCAGTAGTTGCTGTAGACAAAACAGGTTGATTCCTTGTGGGAGGGATGGAGACTGTTGTGGAATTTGACCAAGAAGGTTGGGTTCTGAATGGAGGGATGAAGGTGGTTGCGGGGATGGACAAAGGAGGTTGGTTGCCTGTGGGTTGGATGGAGGCTGCAGGATGCCTGGACAGAGTAGGTTGATAGACTGCAGACGAGATGACAGCTGTTCTATGGGTGCCCAAAATAGGTTGGTTGATGCCGGATGGAATGAAGGTCGCTGTGGTCATGGGCTGGGTGGTTTGGTTGCTTGAAGAAGAAATCGAGGCTGCTGTACCAATGGGCACAGTAGGTAGACTGCTTGTATATGGCATGAAGGCTGATGTTGAAATGGGCACAGTAGGTAGACTGCTTGTATATGAGACGAAGGCTGATGTTGAAATGGGCAAAGTAGGTTGACTGATTGTAGATGGGACGAAGGCTGATGTTGAGATGGGCACAGTAGGTTGACTGATTGCAGATGGGAAGAAGGCTGATGTTGAAATGGGCAAAGTAGGTTGACTGATTGTAGATGGGACGAAGGCTGATGTTGAAATGGGCAAAGTAGGTTGACTGATTGCAGATGAGACGAAGGCTGATGTTGAAATGGGCAAAGTAGGTTGACTGATTGTAGATGAGACGAAGGCTGATGTTGAAATGGGCAAAGTAGGTTGACTGATTGTAGATGGGACGAAGGCTGATGTCGAGATGGGCAAAGTAGGTTGACTTATGGTAGATGGGATGAAGGCTTCAGGATGTCTAGATGGAGTAAGCTGATTGATTGCAGATGAAACAAAGCTTGATGCCGGGTTGGGAAAAGTAAACTGGCTGCTTGTACACGAAATGGAGGCTGAAATTGCGAAGGGGAAAGTAGGTTGACTGCTTGAGGATGGGATGAAAGCTGATGTTGGAATGGGAGCAGTAGGTTGGCTACTTGAAGGCGGGAGGCTTGATGACATAGGTTGGTTGTTTGAAGGAGTGACGAAGACTGCAGGGTTGCTTAAATTAGAAGGGTTGGTGGCAGCATTGTTGGAAACCATTGAAATAAAGACGGAAGACCAATAGGCCACTTGCCTGGCTGCATGGAGAGCAGGACCAACATCACTTTCTGGCTAATAATCCTCAAGTTGTTGTGTGATGTTGGTCATTAGGTGTATCAGGTTGCTTGGTGGTCTTCCTTGAGGTGCTTCATGGTGCTCGATATCACGATATCACGATATCATCTTGAAACCGTTCATTAACAGTCCAGTAGTAGAATGGCAAGTCCGTGTCCATACGTTTGGCGAATTCCCTAAGAAAGTCAATTGAAACCAAATCACTTTTCAAGTTTAACATATGAATTAAGTTTGATTTGCAGGAAAAATTGGGTGCACGAAAACACATCTTCATCAGAATGGATTTGCAGGGAGACTCGTATTGGGGCGGAGGCAAAAGACAACTCTGAAATGGTCTATTTAAGGACGGTCGCGTCCAAAAACTTCCCACGCACAGATTTTTTTAAAACTTTGTCTGCAGCTAGAAAATGATAAATTTAGATTAAAAACGTAAAAAAAATCGGGGGTCACCAAACTCGTTTTGAAGATAAGGCGTATCACAGACCATAGCATTTCTAGGATTTCCAGTCATTCGAGGCGATTTTGCCCAGATTCATTACTATCAGCATATGGTTAATTTGAAGAATCATATCTAAGTTGTGTGTGTTTAACACAGCATATATAGGCCTATTTGATAGATCTTTGCTACATATGTCATTAAATCAGCTAGAATTAGCCTTAAAAAATGCAAATTCTAAGTTACGCACACCTGTATCCATGTACCAATTCGACCCTATTTGAATAGTATACGAGAAATAATTAAAACTTCCCACGTACAGATTTTTTTTGTTTTTTAGTATAATGGAAAGAATCAGAAAAGGAAGTGATCTGCCGAAAAAAAATTGGGAGTCACCGAGCATCCAGCAAAAATATTTGCACACAAAGTTAACGCAAAGGTCATCAGCTCTATATTTTGTTGAGTTTTCCACTCCGTGCGCGCGCTTGAAAATGACGTGGCACCCGCGTGACCAATGAATAGCGTGCGCACTAAAGATGCGCAGTAGCAATGGGCGCGAACGTCCTTAATAAGGCAAACAAAATGACTGATTGATTTGTTGCTACTCTGATGTCATATGAGCCGCAGTATTATCCCAAGAGTCACAGACATTTGTTTTGTATCTGTTTCAGTCTAAAAGTACTGTACCATACTGTCTTTCATGTCACAGAGAATTTTTGAGCATTTTGCTAATGTCGCACTATCCGTATTATTTACCTCACAGTTTTTGGCCACCTTTCCTTGAACTGCTTGAGCGTAAACACTGTTCCTAGGTAACGATGACACATACTGTAAAGGGTCTCAAGGTCATCTGTCACACCGGCTCTGGGATGCTCTGGATAGCCCAGTTCACTGTTCAGTCTCCTCCTGTATTCCTGGCTTTCAATGTTTGTTGTAAGCTCAACAAGGGTTTCCCTTGAAAAGCCCCTCACACAATCAACAGGCCTAAAGAAGAAGTTATAAAGTAATTATAAGCAGTAGATATTAGTGGAATTTGAAGTTTCATTAAAGATAATTTTAACACAAGTGTTAATTATCTGAGTTTAAATGGTTTTATATTGCAGTTCATTTCATTCAATGTCTTCATGAAATAACAACAAACTTTTTTTATAGCTCAGGACACCCTGGCGTGGTTATTTCTTTTTATCTTATCAAGAGGGAGACGAAAGCAACAGTGTACAATAAATTACCCACCCATGCAAGTATACTTCTTGAGCTGCCGAATTGTAGGGCATGCAAGCATGAAATCCACACTATGAAATTAACATTCACTGAACTGAAATACATTGTTTCCATTGTCAATATTTGCCAATAAGGGCAGAGGGTGTGAGGATAAATAATGCTTTCAGTTACAGTACTCAAAAAGTAAATTTGCTGTCATCAAGATCACCTGTTAATGTCAATTGTTGAAAAGTCATAGTTGTCGTGGTGCCATGGCATCCAGTCGTCCAAAACATAATTGAGCATCTGGTAATTGTAATGTGAGCGCTTCAATTGTGAAATGCCCCGACCATCTGAAGCTTCATGCCAATTTGCTATGATCTTGACATGGTCAGCCTCCTGTATGTGCCCTTTTCTCCTTAAAGACTCTGACACGTGGTAGGAGAGAAGACATTCAGCATCTTTCATGGACTGTTTCCTTTTCCCTATGAGGGCTGCATATGGCAAACCACTTTCAGGATCTTGTAGAGCATCGTTGAATGCCTCAAAGTTGAGCTTTGGATCTTTGCCCTCTCGTACGCTTTTGGCCATTCTTCTAAAGAGGTGGTTGTGGTCTCCCCTATCATGCCTTTCTCCCTCTGTGGTAGGATCCACTTCTGGAACATTTATGTAGGCGGAGAAGTCAGCACCCCTCTCCTTCCAATAGCTGACAGTGGCACGAAATTTGTACGCAGCCACAAGGGAGCGCAACTTGTCTAGCAGTGACTCTGGCGTATCCCGTCTGAAAGGGCATGGTGAATAGCCCTGTGGTACAAGGGAACCCCTGATATTTGTAATTGCATCTTCAAGAGACATGCCATCCACAGTTCTGAGATCATTTAGCTGAATGAGGACATCATCTGGGATGTCTGGATTAGATTCAGATTTCAGATTTTTATTATTGTGCACTATTTACAATATTATAGCATTAACATTTCAGTACATTACAATAAAGAAACAGAAATAAAAACTAAGTTACACAGCTAGAAAAAAGCAAAATGTGCGCAGTGACCAAAGTAGCTTAAGCTTTCGAGTTGGTCACTGCCACAAGCAATCAATTGGCATGAACATGTACATCCAAAAAAATAAAAATAAAATTTAGTATGCTAAGTACAAAAGCAGGCTATGGGCAGACTACACTTAAGAAACTAATTGAGTATTTAAAAGATACATTTTGTACTGCTTGTAGAACCGGTTATAAGAAAGCTTTTTTAATTCAGAGGGGATAGATTCCCAAACTTTTGATGCTAAAAAAGAAAACGTAGTAGCACCATAATTGTTGCTTATACTTGGTCTATAAATATTAAAATTAGTCGCAAATCTGGTATTATAACTATGGACCTCAGAGGCAACGCTACAGTGGGTTTCCCATCAGGACCAACTAATTGGAAAGCGATAAATGTTCTTGGTATTTGACATTTTCTTAGAAAATTTTGAATTGCATTTGGCAATTATCTTACTGTTACTTAAAAATTATTCACAAGTTTCTAAAAGCAATAGATTTTTTTTAAAGTGCAATGATAGAAAATTTATTTCCAATGGACTCACTAATTTTTAAAAAATGTAACAAATAGTTAAACAATGGGTGTGTGAGTTCACAACTCCAAATGATTAACCCTGAAACGTGCAGCTCTTTTTTTTAATATATTAATAAGAATTCCTTAGTATTTCTCACATCGTAGAGTGGACTACATATGATTATTTCTGATCATTGGGACTCTTACCATAGATAAGTTCAAGCATGTTGAGCAGAGTGGTCTTGCTCATTTTTCCCATGCTATCCCTTGCGTCGTGGATGATTTGCCACAAATGCAGAGGACGGGTCTCACCTCGACTTCGCAATGAACAGAACTCGCCATCAGTCACTGTCCCTGAAAAAAAGAAATGAGAATTGAAAATTAGCATCAATGTATCTAACAACTGGTAGGCAGGGTGGCCTAATGGTTTGTGTAATGGGTTCCGGGTCAAGTGGTCAGGGTACAAGCATTATGTTTTTTGGGTAGGTCACTTTACTCTCGTAGTGTCTCTCCTCAGACATGCGTTTAAATTTATGCTGTAAATAACCAAACGATAGTCTTGCATCCCATCATATTTATCTATTATATTGAACTAAAACATGGATCAATTGATATCAAAGCCGGTATCACTTTAAGACAGTTTTACAATTTCAAATTACTGGGTAAGGGAAGATGTGTTTATAGCGTATTTTAAAATTGGCACCCACCTGCCACAGTCATGTCCCTTGACCTCATCTCTTCTTTAAGTGACTTGTTCATATCCCTAACAAACTGGTCTTTTAGTGTTTGGCAAGGGATATATTGAACAGGCAAGGCATATGGTTTGTGGTTCCTTTTTTCGTCAGATAGCATGGTAACCATCACATGCATGGCAGGTGTTCTCTTCTTCTTAAACAGATTCCTCAAATACTTTTGAGTGCTGCTTGCAAGATCTTTAATAGTTAGCCTGATAACATTGAGGGCACCTCTATTTCCATTTTGGGCCAGGTTTGGAAGGATATCTTCAAATTTCACTTTTAGTTCTTGACTCTGCTGAAGGAGTGTCTGGAATTCAATCACCTCCCAATTTGCTTCCTTAAGAGTCTCTTCTGGGCAATTAGGTTGCCGAAACTTCTTTTCAAAATGCTCTGATGCTTCTTTGAAGCCACTATCCAAGAACACAGTGTCCTCATCAAATTGGTCAATAACCTTAGGTAGGGTTTGTTGCAATATGGCTACACTAACACCTTGTTTTTTCAGTGCATCAACCAATTGAAATCGCTCATCATACTCTTGTCTTAGCTTTTGGAGTTGACCATCTCCCAGATCCTCATCTCCATTCCATACACGCCTTCCTGACTCCATGATTGCAACTTTGACATCTGTAGCATCCAATGTTATCCAGAAGCGGCCATCAGGGTTAGCGGTTTTCAGGGCGTCTAAGGCACCTTTCTATACGACAAATAAAAAATGAAATACACAACCTGTCTATTAATACATAAGATTTATTAACATGAACACAATTGAGAGAAATAAAAAAAAATGCATGTGAAAAGGCTCTTTGCATGACACAGTCACATGACCTTGTCAATCACAAAAAAAAGTCATGACACAAAATGGACGGCAAAAATGAAAAGAGCATGTAGAAAGTAGCAAAATTGCATAGTTTGAGGTCTATGGCATTATAGAGTGAGTTTTTATTGGAGCTTGAACTTTTAAAAAATTACAAAGATTCCAACTGCCATAAAAACTCACTCTGCAATGCTAGTAGCCTCAACTTTGGCCACTTTCATTTTTTTGACATGCTTTTTCATTTCTGGCATGTCTTCTGTACGACGACTGTTGTTGATGATTGGCAAGGTCACGTGACCATGTCATGCAAAGGGCCTATTGCAGAATTGCATTTCACATGCAACCTCAAAGCAAGGTTACACTGTTTATGAGTTTAGAGTGTTGATGGGGAAGTAAAAAGTCCATTTCAAGGCCTTCCATATCCATTTTCCCAGTTCTAATACTACCCCTACAAGACATTCCTGGCTACTAGCTGTCACCTGCAGAATAAATTTCAATTAAACACAGAATCCTTGAGGACTCAGTGTATTATCAATTATAAGTCCACATGTGGTGACCTATACAGAATTGATATATCCTCTTTAAGATGTGATTTTTTTTTGTTATTAAAAATTTAATGATTATGAGTTGCTAGTTTCTTCAATGTGTGTAATTTATCTTGTATGGTATTTTAATGTATTTTTATTATATTTTCTCGAAGATATTAGCTACTAATATTGATAGTATTACAAGCTACTCTAAAATTTGAGAGGAAATAAAGTTTATATATGTGTTTTTTTATGTAAACCTGTAACTCCGGCCTCGAAGTGAATATGGACTTTGCATCACGTCGCCATTGTGTTGAATAACTTGCACATGCAACATTTACTTTTGCCTAGTTGAGAGGAGTATCAATATTGCAACAGTATAAACAGTTATTTTGCAGCATATTAGCTCTAAACTATAAATGAATGGATGTGTACACAATGCCGAGGTACACAATCACAAACATTCATGTAGCATGCCACTGTCACTTGGTGCATACATGTATAGCATAAAACATAGACGTAATTACAGTTCAAATATTGATGTGTCAAAAAATAAATTCCTATGGAAAGGCAATTCTGCAGTAGCACAAAAATGCCAGGAAACACTTGATAGTAAAAATAACAAAGTGTATAAAAAAGGTTTCAAGGTAAAACAATGAAGTGATGCAGTAAGAAAAATCATACGATTAAAGGCAAAGTCTATAATAATTATAGAAAATACCTTACGGGGATCTTGCCTATTCTCAATCCGTTGACCACTTCACATAGGCCCTCCAAAAAGTCTCATGAAGCGTCCGGGGAATTCAGTGGTCATTGTTTCTCTCCAGGAACGATAGTCTTCACGTTCTTTTACCTATTTTAAAAATTTAACATGTTATAAACTGTTCAAGTCTGGCCACATTTTGCTATAAGGCTCAGGTTTGTCTCCGTATCATTCCAAACCACCCATATATCACATGGCAGTTTTGATCTGTGCATTAATACTGTGTTTAACGTGTAATTTTTCTACTTCATAGTTGCCTATTAAATAAATGTTAAAATAAATTTGGGAAAAATTTGATTATTCAATAAATTTCGAAAAAAGTTGAACAGAATTTGGTAGTTCACATAACAGGTGGGTAGGCAACTGGAATGTGCAAAGAGCTTTATTCCCTCTTCAAAGAACATTCAGAACTTTTAGACTATAGTGCACACAATTTTTATGCAGATATGGATATATTACATGCGTATCTGGTCACCACAACCCCCACCACTGCAATTTGTCTAAATTGATTAAAAGTTCAGGGCTGTGCTCTATGGGTGCCTGGGTGCCTCAGGTGACTAACATTTGCCTTTCGGCAACCAAATTAACTTACGTTTTTTGTATAAGCTTTTGCTGGGCAACCATGGATCTCATAGTTTGGAACCTTTGGGCTCCTTGAATTTTTTTTTAGAAAAAGCATTGAAGTCAGTGAATTAACTATTTACAAAAATCAAAACAACAACAACAAAAAACATGGCTAACCTGCATCACATTTGTACTTGTGAAAAATTCCATCTGATATTGTATGAGACCAAATGGCATCCTGTGGAGTGGTATCAGTGACTTGCCATCCTCCCCGAACACACACTTAGACCATTTGTAGATGAGGTTGGGCTTTCCATTTTCTTGGAGCACTTTCATGGCACCCAGAGAAATTGAGGCAAAGTCTGCAGGGTTTGTGTCAATACCCTCAGCTATCGCAACATCAACAAACTGTTTATCTAACAGCACCATCTTCTCTTGTTAAGGGAGTTGTTGATAAAGACATTCAATAATTTCTATCCATGCAGTGCTTGATATCTGCACAACACCCAGAATTTTGAGCAGGAAAGCTTTCTTGTCCTTAACTGCAGCAAGAGCATGTGTAATTGCTTCCTGAAGCTGCTGCTGTGTGAGAGACTTTATAGAGGAAATCAACTTCTCATCCACTCTTAAAGGTTCTTGACTTTGTGACACAATTGTGGAAGCATCACTGAGGTAGAAGTCAACATCTAAACCATACGAGGCTTCAGCATCTTTGACGTTATTATACTTCTGCTTCATGTAGTTTACCACGCGTTGTCTAACAACAGAAGCTACAAAAACAATAAAATAATCACCACTTAACTCTTACAAATTTAAAAAAAAAGAAGATAATTTAGTACAAATCTCCAACAGGCAAAACTGAGTTGGAAGTACTGTATGTTGCATGAAATGTCAGTCAAATGTTACACTGTAGATTACTTTGCTGGTTTTGTTGTTGTCGTTGTTGTTGTTGCAATGTTGTTTTGTATAGAAAACAACCAAAGCTAATATGTATGCTGTTATATTTCAATACTGAATTAATACAAACAGAGCATTTGCCCTACATACAAATTATGTCAAGACAAACTTCAGTGCATATAATTTTGAAATTACAGTCATTTATATGTTTAGAGGGAAGAAATATCGTATTCGTTAATCACGTCTAGGGGTTAAAGTAACCGCAGGGTTTTCATGTTAGCCCCTATACCTGTTTAAGTTATATTCTCATTAAAAGAAGGACCTCCTGCAAGGACGATACCTTATAGAAAGGGACTATTTAAACTTCCCATATTATCATCATCAGACACAGCTTTAAAGACAATTATGAAAGAAGCCAAATTACCATCTCTCAAATGGTCGGTCTGTGTAGTTTGTTGGATATAATGAGCTGCCTCACTCCAGTACTCATGTTGGGGCTTCATAGCTGGCCATTCAACATTGGTGGGCTGCATATCCTTATGCAAGGCTACAAATTGCACAAGTGCAGTGTCCTCCTGCAAGGACCATGCCTTTCTGTTCTTTTTTTTAATTTTGAGTTCTTTTAGAGGAGAAAACAATGGCTTTCCTCTGGTAAGCGGTGACTTCTTAACCTGTATACAACATACAAGAATGGGGTACAGGTACACACTGGTTAAATGGAAATATAATACTTTTGTACCTGTTCTCCTGCACAGGATAAATTATTACATAATTCATCAACTGACGAAAAATTAAAACGGTGTAGCAGTAAGCTGTTCTTTTATTGATTCACAATATATTTATCTATCTTGAAAGTACAAAAAGATGGGAGGTTGCACATTATTAGTGGCATACAGTGTATTTACAATCAACAGCATTGCAAACAATGGGTTTGCTACAAACTAATTTTGTTTCAAATGTACTGTAAACTGTTTAATGGCGTCAAATACTCACAATATTTGCTGGACTCTTTGGGAAGTTAAGTTTCTTTGCACTTTTTCCCCTTGTGGGAAACGAACCAGTCAATCTGCGACGCTTGTCGACAGGTTTGCGCGGAGTGTTTCCTGTAGAAACATGTGGCCTCTTGCCACTCGATTCTTCTTCGACTTCTTCCATGCATTTGCTGTTTGCTTGAATAGCGACTAAAAAGGAAGCATTTATGTCACCACTTGATGTCCTTACACGCAGAGAACCGAACAGAATCTTTCTTAAAGTACTGTTCATTTCGACAGGGCAAATGAGTGTTCGTTCAAAGGAAGTTACTTGAAAAGAATAGGGCAGTTGTTTACACTTTTGGCGCCAATTTTAGGTCAATTTCAACGATCACAAATTCCTTGAAAACATGGGGACTTAAGGGGACATTGAATAAAATTCGAAGAAGATACTATTCGAGCAACAGCAGGTAAGAATTTATGCTAATGTACCCAGGATTGAGCTCGCTATGGTCAAATTCGTGTCAAGCGTTCGAAAGCCGCGAACGAACGAACAAAGCGAGTCGGTCATGCATACCACACCAAACAACTATATGTTTTTCTTCATTCTTAGGCAAATTAGCTGCGATATTGTAATGCAAGCTTGAACTGGAATGTCTAAACAATACATAAAACGATTTAACTTACCTTCTCTGTTCCTGAATAAGGAAAAATAGCCACTTGAAATACAGTCGATTTCGGACCGCGAACTTGCCTTCGCACCGATATTTGACACCCTCAAATCGATATTTTTTCGCGAAGGCTCTTGGGAAACCCGATTTCTCCTCCTTTGGTTACACCATAATTAAACTTGGTAAACCTTTGGTAAGACTTTACTAAGATCGGTTGGTACTTTATATACACAAATTTAAGTGTCTCACCATATTTTGGATTATCCATTCTAGTCACAACTATTTCAACACTCAAATAGCAGTGTCAAATTTCTGTCACCATCAATATTTATTCCACTCCAAATAAATGCCTGCACTTTGATTAAATAACATAATACAATTGACTCTGTTTAAGTCACCAAAATGACCACATACAAATCATGGGACATTTTATACAGGAAATAGTTTCTTGTTGTGCATCCGTTAGAGAAAAAAATGAGAGAAGTGTTCAGAGAAGCACTTGCCTGTGACTCAAGTTTCTCTAAGCACTTTTCTCATTTTTAATCCCTGCATGCTTATATAACTTAACATGCACGTAGTGGTGTTTACAATTCTCACTGCATGTATGGATACATACCTCATTGGCATCTCCATCCTTACTGGATAACTCTTCCCACTGGGATTCTGACTCTGAATTTGCCTATTAACAAAATCAACCCCACCAAAAGGGACATTAACTTTTCTACAATTGAACCTTGTTTTGGTCTCTATTTTGCTGTTGATAGGGCTTTCTATATTCATAACATACATGTAATGCTAGATTGATGCAGAAAAATGCATCAAGGAGAATGTTAGACTGGTTTGGAAGCCATTATGACTAGCAGCAACTATAGATCTGTAATTATTCAATACAGTCAACTCCCTCAAAGCGACCACTTCTAATAAGGGACCACCTCCTGTAAGCGCTCTTTGGAAATAGCCATTTTGTTTCTCAGGCAAATACTACTAACTGCTAACTCAAATTTCTAGTTAGGCCAAAGTTTGACATATTCTTTTGTTCTCTGTTTCCAGTAAGCGAACACCCAACATGATCACATATACGATCATTGGGAAATATTTACTCAAAAGAGACAAGTGACAGATGACCGATAATGACGGTTTACATACAAAGACAAAGTCTGTAAATAGACCTTGAGGTAAAGAGAAGAGACACGATGACAAGTACACTCTATTGTACTTTTCCCAAAAATTGTTGCATGTGAAAAAAAATCAAACAACTTACTTTCTATTTGCCTAATTTTAGCTGATAAGGTAATATCTTTATGTAATTGATCAGTCAATCTAGCACTGGGCTTACTTAGTTGAATTTTCACATACGTGACCACTTGCAACAAGGAAGGTTGCTTAAGAGAGAGTCCCTTTTTCCTTCTTGACTAAACAATAGAAGGTAAACAACCAACAAAAAACTAAAAGGATATGACAACATTTTTATCCATTAGTTTCATTACTTTTCTTGTCGATTGATTAACCGTGCACTTGAAACACAATAGAAAATGACAAATTTCAACATTTACTCAGACTTGATGATCATGGTTTTTCAATTCATACCATGGTCGAATATGACTTAGGTTAATTACAGGCTCTTACTAAGGCATAAAGGGAACAGATGATCTATTGTTTCCACTTTTAAACCCTAAAATGACTGTAATTTATGGCCTATTCAGAATAACAGGTCTTGTTGGACACTGTATGTAAAGTGCCTAAATCAGATTGAAGTCTCTCCTTAATTGGAAAATATGTTATCCTCAGGCATTAGATGTCATTTTTGAGCTTGTTTTAGTTTTTATTTTCTGTAAACGTTATAGGGCTAACCTCGTGTTTCCTTTTCATGATAAATTTTTATCGTTAATTTTTTTTTCATTATGAATAAATTATGCTATGTAAATTACGCTAATCTATGTAATGTACTGAGTACATGATAAAATTAAACCCAAGTACGCCAACAACACATACTGAAGGGCACTTTAGGTCCTGAGAACTTAAAAAGTTGCAGCAAATAGTAGGTCACAAACTTGTAGCTACAGTAAGGGTTTGTCACTGAATTTTTTCCTGCAATGTGTCCACCATGTCATCTTAAAGTCTATGGGCAAGTTAAAGTGCACCTATTCCCCCAGTTTTGTTTTCACTAAAATGATTCCACTTGTTATTATCGCAGTTAGTTGAAAAAAATTTGAATTTGATTGAATCCTTGATTTTCTATGCCTTCTAAAGCTGTGCTTGAAGTGTTTAGGGAGTCTGTTGCAGTGATTGCTGATGACGTCCACCCAGGAACCAAACACAATGGCACTTCAGTCAGCTCTCTGTATTAGCTAGATCACATACCACAACTGTAAAGTCAAGTGCTACTTGGAGCTTTGAGAGAAATTTACAACATTTCAAGCGCGAAGGCGAATAGTTCTTTATGAATAGAAAGCTAGATATTAAGTGGAGGAGCAGGCAAATGAAAGCAGTAAAGACAACTTAAGGACTTCTTTGAATGGTAATTTTAAATGGTAATGTCTTGGAGCTATTTTTGAGATTTCGATAGGGTGCAGAAAATAGAGTATTAAACCCAATCCAAACATTGTTTCGCAGAAGTATCTCAAATAACAAGTAGATTCATTTCAGCAGAAAACAAAATTTGGGGTTAAGTGCAGCACTTAAATTCCTGCTGTACATTTTCTGCTTTTATGATGTTCACTACTGTTGAATTGCCTTCTTATAACTGTTCACATTTTTTGTTTGCCACAGCAGTCATGAGGTAAAATTAAAAAAATTCAAAAAGTTTAACTTTACACCACACCTCTTCATCAGACTCTGACTCTCCAGATGAATCCTGAAACAAAAATTAATAACAAAAAAGGTAAGTACAACTGACAAGCAAAAAGGATCCTCTATGACATTGTCTCTATACAGCAACTGTGTTTACAAAATCTTAACCAAGTTTCTCACTTTAGATACAACACTTACTTTCAAAATAGCATAATAACTAGCACTAGTAGAAGTAAAAATAAACAGTACACTAGAAAGCTTGGAAGGGAACTTAAATGGAATAATGAACAAAACAATCATGATAACATAATTTGTTAACTGGTAAACAAGGGCACCAAGAAAGTCACAAGCAAGGTAGAGCAGCTTCGTCTTTTGTCTCTTAAGAAAAACAGGAAACAAATGATATCTAAGGGAGGGGGGGGGGCCTAAAAATGCACAGAAATACCCAAAAAAAAACGCAAACCGCATCAGATTTTTTCCAGAATACCGAAACCGCAAGTACATGGAGAACCACTATATGAAACAGCTGACGTCCCAAGACTTGTGATATATTCTGATACTGCTAACCAATGCCAAGTATGTTGGGTCATATACTTGAACGAGTGTTGAGACCTCTCGCCTTAAAAAACTCTGTCATTGATCCTGCATGTCTTGCATTGGGTGACTGATTACATCGGACGAACCTGTGCTAGTTGTGGAACGTGGAATAATTGTTTCCTCAGGAATTGAGACCTTGTTGTCTCGTAAAGAGTTCACATTCAGTGGAGAAGAGTATTGTTAAAATTACAAAGTCCTCTTCACTTTCAGTTGGAACCTCAATGACCTCAGTTGCCATTGTAGCGCATTGAATCAAAGCAACAAGAACACGAGGTAGCCTGCTCGCAGCCTAAAAAAGAGGCTGTACGGCTGTATAAGCTAACACCTGGCATGAAATTTCAATAAGTCGATGCATCATTGTTCAAAATGGCTATTCACATTAAGTATTAACTGGAAAAGGCTGTACTGCAAACTACAGAGTTAAATTGTAAACTGATATAATAAACCTTGATGCGTTGTAAAACAAAACACTTCGCTCACGCTTGCAAAATAACAGCGGATGCCGACCGTTTTTAAGACTGTCATCATCGCAGACACTTTTTTTTCACCAAAAACTGTGACCTAGAGGTTGTAATAACCGCAAACCGCTTAGTGTCTTGAAACCGCAATACCGCAAGTTAAAATAAAAATTACCGCAAAACCGCACCAAAAATAACGCAAAACCACATCATCGCAAACCCTTACGCCCACCTCCCTAAGGAAAGATGGTTTACAGGTTGCCTTAACTTTTGAAGACTTTTTTTAATTCAAAACCGAGATAACATCCATCCTGTCCTAACCAAAGTGCACCTCCAAAGATTACTCATTACATCTTATTATGCACCAGTCAATGTAAACCCCCCCAAACCAACCCAGGGGATTAGATGGGGATTAGACATTTGCTGCTTCAAAAGTGAACTACATTAATTTCAGTGTGACAACTGTCGTGCCCTCTGTTAGTTCATTCTGAAAAATTACATCATGCAACCAGAAAATCATGAATAAATTACTGTGTAGTCATTTGACAAGTTGGCAAGATCTCTTACTGTGTGCTGCAGAATAATTTCACGTGCTTACTAAATGCTCTAAACGTGCAAACGGACTCGATTCGCGCAAAGCTATTCACTTGATGAGCTTGTGGTCTTTTGTTATTATGCTAATTTGTAGAAACTGTATAACTCGAACCTTCGGATTTATATTTACTCACTTTGCCTAGAGAATGGTGTTGCAATTATGACTCCGAAACGTCGGTTATTAAACTGCATATTCCCTTGCTTATTTTTAAGAAATCATTATTGATCAGTCATAGATCCAGATCTACTGCGTAGCCCATCTGGTATTAATAATCACACAGAGTTACACGATACTGTAAAATAGCCCTTTTCTTCGAAAACGTTCGATGGAGTCTATTGTAACACTCTAAAATTGGGATTTTAAAAATTTCTAATCATTAGAAACTAGAATCGAGGTTTTAATTTAAAAACTGAGGTTCTTACTACTGGAATTCTATTAAGGAATGTGTTCTAAAATTTAGAAATCGAGTTTTACATACATACATACATACATACATACAGACATACATACATACATACATACATACATAAGCTTTATTTATACACGGTATCAATTTCATATAAAATATGCTCTTCCATCGAGCCGTGTGTAACTTAAAATATTAAATAACCATTCATAAGTAATCTAAAACGAGCACTATTTCTGCTAAAACAAATAAACAAGTTATGCTAATATTAATACTAGTACTATATACTGATAGCAAAATACTAAAGCGGGAAACAACTACTACAACTTGTCATACAAAAAAAAAAAAAAAAAAAAAAAAAAAAAAAGGAGCAATTACTATGTCAGCAGAGATTTTTTGAAATCACTAATATTGGTCTGGGTTTTGCTAGTAGTTGAGAGGCTGTTCCATAGTGTAGCACCTCGATAGTGCAGGCTACGTTTTCCGGCCTCAGAGAGTGGTCTGGGAATAAAGAGATTATGAGCCGAGCTCCTCAAATTGTAGGTATGAACTTGCGATGTTGTTTGAAAAAGGTTATGGAGGCGAAATGGAAAGTGATCATTGACCACCTTGTACATAGTTATCGCTAGCTGTTTAGTACGCCTTTCTTCAAGTGTATCCCAGCCAAGGTCATGTAATAGACAAGAAGATGGCGTCATATAATCAGAATTGGTTATTATACGAGCAGCCCTATTTTGTAGCTTCTGGAGTCTCTCAGATTGGCATTTTCCGATACAACCCCATACTGGGCTACAATAGTCGAAATATGGAACAACCAGGGCATTGTACATGTTAATTAAGGTATCTCGTGGTACTAGGGCCCTGGCCCGCTTTAGAATTGCCAGGCCAGCTGATACTTTTTTAACAATCTGATCAATTTGAGAATGCCACGTTAAAGTATCATCAATTTCTACCCCTAGGTATCTGTGGGTTCTGACTCTATCCACAGAATGGCCATTTATTCTAATATCAGGTTGATGATCTAGATGTGTGATCTTGTGTTGAGTAGCAATAAATGGAATATTTAGTTTTCTTCACGTTAAGACTAAGTTTATTTGCTTGGAGCCAAGACTGGATTTTGTTTAGATCACTGTTCAGCTTTATTTGTAGATCAGTAGTTTTTAGAGTGTAACGAGGCCAATCAAAGTGACATGACATGCATGTGATGTGTGATTGTGTGGAACTGGCAATAATTTTGTAAAACAAAGTTTGGACAACATTTCTGAACGACTACTTACCACTGGAACGTTGCTAGAGGACGCAGCAGATTCAAAGGGGCGGAAACAGCCAAAAACGAGTTGGAAACTAGCCGCAGAAACAGAAGGCACAATTTCCTCGCTTTCCGCCATTGTCAAAAACGTGGCAACTACCTTGGTAACCACGTCTTTATGTTGCAGGAAAATGTGACGTCACTGTAGGAATCTGCAGGAACTTGTAGGAAAGCAACACCATATATGGCGCCCGAAAAATTTAATAATTTTTGTTACGCTCTTTCGCGGTAGCGTCCTATAATAATTTTTATAAGTGTGAAGAGCTCAAAACAGTGTAATTTAACAATAATTAATTTGGAAGAGCATTTGTTTTTACAGAAATTATAGAATTCAATCATTTCTGTCAAATTATAAATATCTGTATGCATACATGAAATATGCCAGTTTAGATTTGGTGACAGGAACAAATATCAATATCTGGAATCTGTTAGTAAGTATTTCTAAGAGTTTAATGGCATATTCATGGTAATCTATGTCCTTTGTACATACCCTTGAAAACTCGTGAGAATTTTTTAAGGGAATTTTCATGGTATCCCTTGCCCTCAGTTGAAAACACTATGAACATACGATTCTGTTAAAACTCCATGAAAATCCCATGAAGAGGTCATGAAATGATTTCATGGCCCATGAATTAAGCAAAATTGATGTTCATGGCCTAATCTGGGGTCATGAAATGCCCATGAAAAAAAGAGGATATACTTTTCATGACTCATGAAAGTAAACGTTGCCTCTTTCATGGGTCATGAAATTCTCATGAAACCAGAGGTATATTTTTTCATGACTTGTGAAAGTAAAGGTTGTCTATTTCAAGGGCCATGAAATTTCTTCGAAACTAGAGGATATATTTTTCATGACTCGTGAAAGTAAAAGTTGTCTCTTTCATGGTCCATGAATTTTCCATGAAAATGATGGTGAAGGAGCACACACCATGAAACTCTGCCACAAAACTCATGCTCCATGTTTTTCATGGTTCTTGAAAAAACCATTGCTAACGAAGATACAAAATTTAATGGGTCATGAAAAATGTTTCATACCCCATGAAATTGTAGTTTTGGTTCATACAATATTTATTAACATGAATTTACCCTTAAAATTATGTTTGGCAACTTGTATATGGAAATAAGAGGCATTAAAATTAGTTTTTTGTACACTAAAAGTATTATATATTACTAAGGAAGCAGCAGCAGCAGAATGCTACAAGCACATTCATGATTTTGTTTAAAAAAAAAACCTTTCAAACGAGCAGGTGACAATTCTGACATTATATTCACTGATTGTAATGTTTATTAGTAGCGTTATGTAATTCCCCGAAGGGTTACGTAACCCAAAACTGTCATGCATGTATTATTCGTACTTAAGCGCGCATATTGTAATTTGTAGTTAGTTAATGTTTACCGGTCGTGGATTAAAAAGGTTCTTTTTTAAATCGGAGTCTTTTGAGTCGAAGAACACAACAGTTGGCGACGAGGATGTCGGATACACCGGGAGAATCAGCGCAGCCTAGCATCGTGGTACATCCATCGTGTTTAGGGCGTATGGAAGAGTTTACGCCGGGCAGCGACTGGAAACATTATGTGGAGCGACTCGAAATGTTCTTCGAAGTTAACAGTGTGCCGACAGATAAGCGTGTACCGAGCATACTTACATTAATGGGTAGTAAAATGTATGCTTTGTTGAGGTCCATTTCAGCGCCAAGGAAACCGAAGGAATTAAATTTCAATGAAATCGTGGATACTTTGGCACAGCATGTGGATCCAAAACCGATAATTATCGCAGAAAGATACAAGTTCCATAAAGCCGGACAGGAAGAGTCGGAAACTGTTAGGCAGTACCTCGCCAAGCTACAAAAGTTAGCGGAGACCTGCGAATTTGGCCCATATCGCGAGGAAGCCATTCGAGACCGGTTTGTTTGTGGTTTACGTTCACAGTCAATTCAACGCAAGTTACTGGCTGAGGCGACGTTGACATTGCAAACAGCAGTGGAGAAGGCCTGTGCAAGTGAGTTAACGGAAAAAGAAGCCTCAGGATTTCATGGTTCCTCCCATGATGTTAAGAAAGTGGAGGGAACTTTTCCCGAATGCTTCAGGTGTGGTAAAACCAATCATTCTCCGGAAAAATGTTTTCATCGTAAAGCACAGTGCCATGGATGCCAGAAGTTTGGCCACATTGTACTCAAATGTCCGGAGAGGCGTCCACCGAAAGCTAAGGGAGGAGAAACTAAGAAAAGTAGGATAAAGAAGAAAAGGAAACCCGGTGGAATCCACAGCATTGAAGAAGCGGAGACAGTGGCCGAACCAGTGGACAAAACCGTCTGGCCGATGTTCACCGTAGTCGATTCTCAGGGAAGATGTAAAGAACTGATCGTGCCAGTACTGATTGATGGAAAGTCAGTGGACTTGGAGCTCGATACTGGTGCCTCTGTGACGATCATTCCAAACCATCTTTGGTCTGGTGTATTGGCAGCGAAGCCTCTGCAGCAAACTGACGTGAAACTGAAGAGTTATTCAGGGCATGAAATCCCAGTGCTTGGGGAAACCAAAGTCCAGGTATCGTATGGTGATCAACAAGCCTGCCTTCCAGTTGTGGTCACTGCTGGTGATGGTCCAGCACTTATGGGACGAAATTGGTTGTCCGTTCTTAGACTTGATTGGAAGCAGATCAAGCAGATTTCCCTGGAACCGTGCGACAACGTGGAAAAACTGGTTTCTAAGTACGCATCACTGTTTGATGGGGGCCTGGGCACAATCGAGGGAGTGACGGCTCATCTCAAGCTCAAGGAAAATGCCACCCCGCAGTTCTTTAAGCCCAGACCGGTTCCCTTTGCCTTGAAAGAGAAGATTGCAGAGGAGCTTAGGAGGTTGGAAAGAATCGGTGTATTGGAGAAGGTGGAATTCTCTGATTGGGCTACGCCTATCGTTCCAGTTCTGAAACCGGATGGCACCGTCAGGATCTGTGGTGATTATAAGGTCACTATCAACCCTGCATTGGATGTGCCCGAGTACCCCATGCCTACAGCTGAAGAATTATTTACGCAGCTGAATGGTGGTCAGAGTTTCTCTAAATTAGATTTGTCCTCAGCATATCAGCAAGTGTTGTTGGATGAAAAATCCAGGCAGTATGTCACGATTAACACTCATCTGGGACTATTCCGTTACACGCGCCTGCCGTTTGGAGTGGCAGCAAGTCCAGCCATTTTCCAGCAAACAATGGACTCTGTATTGAGTGGCCTTAATGGAGTTGGTGGTATCCTGGATGACTTAATCGTAACTGCTCCAAATGACAAAGAGCATCTTCGCAATTTGGAAAACACTCTAAAGCGTTTGGACAGCATGGGCGTGAAACTGAAAAAGTCAAAGTGTGTGTTTATGAAGCCTTCAGTGGAGTATTTCGCGTTCGTGGTGGACCGGCATGGAATTCATCCTTCACCTCGCAAGATACAAGCCATTCAAGAAGTTCCAGAGCCGCAGAATGCCACGGAACTGAAATCTTTCTTGGGACTGGTGAATTATTATCGTAAATTCATTCCGGATATGTCAACTCTTGTCCACCCATTGAATCGCTTGTTGATGTTCGACACACCTTGGGCCTGGACGGAAACCTGTCAAGTAGCCTTCAAGAAGTTGAAAGAATTGCTCCTTAACTCGCCTTTGTTGGCCCACTATGACCC
The DNA here is from genome assembly GCA_019787425.1 of Platygyra sinensis. Taxonomy (NCBI): domain Eukaryota; kingdom Metazoa; phylum Cnidaria; class Anthozoa; order Scleractinia; family Merulinidae; genus Platygyra; species Platygyra sinensis. Next base: position 1,817 of record JAHPZR010021148.1, on the reverse strand, counting down.
GAATAAACCAGTTCGGCTGGCTGTTGACGCCTCATCATATGGTTTGGGGGCAGTCTTGTCACATGTCTTTGATGACGGTGAAGAAAAACCAATCGCGTATGCATCCCGCAGTCTCTCAGCAAGTGAGCAGAATTATTCAATGATCGAGAAGGAAGCTCTGGCAATTGTGTTTGGCATTAAGAAATTCCATCAGTACCTGTTTGGAAGACGTTTTTCATTGCTCACAGACCACAGACCTCTCACCTTGTTGCTTGGTCCCAAACGTGGTATCCCGGTGCTGGCCGCGTCCCGCCTGCAGCGTTGGGCTATTCAGTTGTCCGCCTATCAGTATGACATTGAATACCGGGCTTCCAAGGATCATGCCAATGCTGACGCTCTGTCTCGATTGCCAAGGAAGACCGTGGAAGAGCCAGATGATTGGAGTATCGAAGCTGATCAGGTTAACCGCGTTCAAATGGAACGAGCACCAATCACTGTGTCACAAATCCGCGAGGCCACTCGTGGGGATCCAGTTCTCTCTCGTGCGATGTATTACATTCTGCATGGTTGGCCAGCGGAAAAATGCATCCCAGACGAGTTGAAGATTTATTACAATAAACAAGACGAGTTTACTGTTGAAGATGGCTGCATCCTTCGTGGCACCAGGGCAGTGATTCCTACCAAATTTCAGGCTGCTGTTTTATCGGAATTACATTTGAATCATCCCGGAATGGTCCGCATGAAGTCCTTAGCCAGATTACACGTGTGGTGGCCCAGCCTCGATCACGATGTCGAGCAAACAGTGCGAGATTGCCATGCCTGCCAAGCAAATCGCTGTAAGAGTCCAGAGAAAGTCAACAATCCTTGGATCTGGCCAACACGACCTTGGCAGAGAATACATGTCGACTTCGCTGGTCCGTTTAATGGTCAGATGTTTCTGCTTGTAGTAGATGCGAAATCCAAGTGGATTGAAGTATTTCCAATGTCCTCAACCACTGCATCAACGACCATTCGAGCCCTACGTTTCCTGTTTGCCACTCATGGTCTACCAGAGGTCATTGTCTCAGATAACGGTCCGCAGTTCGTTGCTCAGGAAATGAAAGATTTCTTGAAGTCAAATGGAATTCGTCATTGCTTATCCTCGCCATACCATCCAGCTTCCAATGGTGAAGTCGAACGAGCCGTAAGAACCTTCAAAGAGTCAATGAAGACCATGAAAGATGAGCCTGGAACCCTAGCAGACAAACTAGCACGTTTCCTTCTGAGTTATCGGACAACGCCTCATACAGCAACTGGATGCACCCCTGCTGAACTCCTGATGGGTCGTAGAATTCGCACCCGGTTGGACATCTTGCATCCCGATTTGTCAGCTAAAATGTCCGAGAAAACGAAGCTTGGAAACCATACCACACGCCGTAACTTTCTACCTGGTGACCCAGTCATGGTTAGAGATTATCGAGATCGTAAGCGTCCGTGGATCAAAGGAGTCATTCAAGATCGCTTAGGGCCTGTTACCTATCAAGTTATGGTGGGGAATTTGTTTTGGAAACGGCACGTGGACCAGTTGCGATCCTTGGCTGGTTCAAAGGTTGCAGATACCGAATCAAACGCTGAGGTTCCTCTTGATGATGCTTATCCTGAAGTAACGCCTTTGTTTCATCCCGAACAACCGCCGATTGAATCTACTGACTCACAAGCAGATTCTACTCTGGTCGTTCCGCCAAGCCCTCTGAGTTCGCAAGATTTGGTTCCAGTCCCCGCACCAGAGGCGCCCAATTTATCACAGCCGCCTAATGCGTCCACAACAGAAGAACCCGCTAAAGTTACTGAAGTACCAG
>JAHPZR010021147.1:0-18572 GCA_019787425.1 Platygyra sinensis | reverse complement strand
GATGCCGCGAGCCGCTGGTAGCGTGGCCGTTGGGAGATGAGCTACTAGCAGCGCCATCACGGTCACAATCACGTTTCCATGCTTGGTTTGCGCTTTCCCACAGTTTTCCAGGAAAAGATAATGCTCGCAGGCTAATCATTTAAGAACCGTTGACTGCACAGTCCAATAATGTGTTGTATAATTCTAGGCCTTCACTCCAACTGCGAGGCCTCTGTAAGTCACAAGTGGTAGTAACATACTGAAAATATTCTTGATAATCATTTCTTTCAGCTTGTTCTACTAAATGCACTCTGGCATATCGTAGCTCGTCATCGGGAACATGTGCTATCAAGTTAATAGCCCCACCATGCATCTCGGGTAAATGGTACAAGGAATCTGGTCGTCCAGACACGGTATCATGTCTTGACTTTCGAATGTAATGTGTATTCCAATGCTCTTTTAGCTGCTCAATATCCTCCTGTAGTAGCGGTGCAAAACAGAACCACAAACACTCCGATTCTAGTTCACTAGCTGGATTAAAAGTTCCTTGGTGTTCTAAATCTTTAAAAAAATTTATCCACCAGTTTGTTCTACTTCTTCTGAAGTAGGACCACCATGCCTCTGATCTCTGATTTCTGGGAGATGGAACGTAACGATGACTGTTTAAGTCATCTCGAAAAAAACTGTGTATCGAAGCCATTAAGCCATTCTCAGTCCCCAAGTCCGTAATCAGTTTCTGAGGACATCCACCCTGGTGTTCAACAGCATCAAGATAATAGGTTGCAATATTATGCGGCCAGTTGTTTGATCGCGTTACATACAGCCATAATACCTTCCTGCTCCATCCATCGATGCAGGCGTGAATTGGAAAGCCGAAAGGTTTGAGCTTGTCGTACCCATCGCAGTGCCATGTGTCATTTGGCCCATTGTTCCTGTAGGCCCTTCTACGAAGGCGGTGCGCCCTTCTTTCCTCCGTTCCTTCGGGATCCAATTCTCTAAGCAAGGCTTCGACAGTAGAGCGTGGAACACAAATACCTTGCATCTTGAGGGTGTGCCAAATATGTCTATAGCCTCCCATGCAGTCAGGTCCATCTAACAGACCTCTGATCTTCTCTCGAACTGAAAACCACATCGTAATCCACATTTCTTCTTTTCAAACCGTATTCTTTCAAGCGCCTTTTCAGCGTAGTTATACTCATTCTAACACCATGGTATTTATCTAAAAGAGCGAGTATTTCATCATAAGTAAAGCCTTTCTTAAAATAATCGTGAATCACAACCTCTTCGCTATCTCCGTCCGCCATTTTTTGTGTTTAGACCAAACGTTGTCCCCAGGGTCTCTCGGGCCAATCTTGGGCCAAAACTGACTTATGCCACTTCCGCTTTAGTAACTTCCGCTGTGGCTTTTGTCAATTTCACAACTTTTTGCCGTGGCATTTACAAATTTTTGCCGCGGCCGTCACAAACGTTTGTTGTGGTGTTCACAGACTTTTGCTGTGGCGTCCACAAACTTTTGCCCTGGCGCCCACAAACGTTTGCCGTGGCGTTCACAAACTTTTGCTGTGGCGACTACAAACTTTTGCCGTGGCGTTCACAAACTTTTGCCGTGGAGTTGACAAACTTTTGCCGTGGTTTTCAAACTTTTGCCGTGGCGTTCACTAACTTTTGCCGTGGAGTTCACAAACTTTTGCCGTGGCGTTCACAAACATTTGCCGTGGCGTTCACAAACATTTGCCGTGGCGTTCACAAACATTTGCCGTGGCGTTCACAAACTTTTGCCGTGGCGTTCACAAACATTTGCCGTGGCTTTTACAAACTTTGCAGTGGCGTTCACAAACTTTTGCCGTGACGTTGACAAACCTTTGCAGTGGTTACCGAGATCTTTATTTTGGCTAGTTTAAAAATAAGTTTGCTTACATAAAACTTAAGTTACTAAACTAAAGTTAACGTTGAAGCATTTTTTTTAATTGTACAGTGTCAAATTTATACTTTTGCCGTGATACTTGTGGGCCACCGTAGAAATCTCAAAAAGCACAGAACCATTTTTGCTTTTCCTCCAAGTTGTTGGCCAGGCAAGGATGCCAGGTGACATAGTTGCCAGGGCTGGCAAAATTTAACTTGGTCATTCAATAGAGAAGAGTGGCAAAATTTTTTAGTATTTTCAGGTGGCCAGTCCCTCATAACATCATGTCTGTAAGTTGCAGCAGTTGGTAGACACAGAAAATCTGGGTATAAATCTTTGAATGCCATGAAGCTTGAAGGAATGCCCGAATCACTCTTCCTGCTTTAATTTGGCTTGTTTTTGTGAAGTGTTGACATTGTTAAACTCCAGATCCTTATCAAAACAGCTGATGTGATCATGCCACATGTTTTCACAGATGCAGATGCAGTACAGAATATGTGCAGTTGACAAAATGTAAATTGAACCTGTAATAATTTAATTCATGGAAAATACTGCGTCATTCATGGAAAATACCGCGTCATCCAAGATGGTAGACCAAAACTATGATTTTATCACAAGAGAAAGCTGCAAATCCATTTTTGGTTAAAAGTTCCAAATGGATGCCAAGTGTTCAATAAAGAGAACTGATAAGATAATGTAAGAACTTTTCTTTCTGTGAGAGTCAAATTAAACTTGTCTAGCAGAGGAGTTTTCAATAAGTGGAGGACTGAGAATATGGATCACAGTAAAAGTCACTGGCAATTTTTGTTGATTGTATTGTTGAGTTCATATGGCTTTTTCTGATTGTTACAACTAGTTGCTTAGTTTTTAAAACTGAATGTTATGTTTCATAATCCTACTTAGAATTCTTTGAAATGTTATCATGATGACACATGCAGAAATAAGTCCAGTAGAATTTGTCAGATCGGTCTAATTATTAACCAGAGCACTGCATTTAATCACAGGCTCACAAGCTCTTTTTGTGTGGTGTTGTTAGGGCTTTAAGACTGGTTAAAACGATTCTTTAAATGCTTTGGAGTATTAACATGGTGTTTGCCATTGTTGTTCAGTACTGTGTATATTTTTTGTTGATTTAAGAAAGTAAAAGTGATTGTTGTACACCTTGCTGTTACTTTCCAGGTTAAAGCCTGACAAACAACTTAGGAAGGAGTCTGAGATAAAGGAAGTCAAACAAGGAATCGCACTCATCACACCGCCAGGTCTGTAACTTACTCGCAGCATGCTTTGTTTGGGGTTGAGTAAGGAGTGCCTCATAAGAAAGCTGCATGTGAGTTTTTCATATGATGGAAGACTTACAAGGGAGTTTTCAATTTTCAAAATTCTGGAGGTGCACTGCAGTACTGATTTAACCAAAGATCATTATTAGTTAATAGAGGGGAATGGATATGAAACGTGACAAATGTTTCTGTTCTCTTTTTTGGCCTTGACTGTGCGCAAAACACAATAGTTGTTTACTTCTGACTGAGGACTTTGCTAAGCAACACTTGGTCATGTAAGTTATGCGTAGTGCATGAACGCAAAACAAAAGATTGTGCACAGTCAAGGACCCTCCAACAGAAATCTTGTCATCTTTGTTTGATGTTTGTCAGGCTTCATAACCAGTCCCCTCTATGAATTATGCAAAGATCTAAGAATTTTTGGTCATCCTTGAATAACAAGTGAAACAGTAGTTCCCTCAGGAAAACAATATTTTTAATTCAATTTTGTTTCAGACTATGTTTTGAGATAGTCGTGACATCTTGGTTGGTACCAGCCATTGATCAGAGATTTCAGTACCATTTGGTCAGGTCTCTCATTTGTAGTGAGGCTAAATGTTAAGACAAGGTTCAAAATAGAATCAGAGCTTGGACTTTCACTGACAAAGTTTTGGCCCTTAGATAAATCTAAAAAAACACAATACTTTTTAATACTAAATACGGTAGATAAGAACTTTAAAAACTAAATAACTCTAACAAACATAAATGCAGAGGTAAAGGTAGACTGAACAGTAAAAAGCTTTATTCAACAATCATCCCATCTGGACCCTATATATCTGTTCACATGCTCCAATTTCTACGGTAAATTCTGCCTTGTCCACACAGTAGTCATTAGATTTGCCACATGTTCCTCCCTCCCCTTTCATTTTGTAGGGAATGGAATTTTGAAAAAATTTCCTCATCTCATTTTAGCCAACAGTTTTTTAATAATAAAAAATGTTATCATTTGCAAGACGGAAACTACGCTAAGATCACACCTAGTACGGCTAAAAGACCCTGTCGACCTGACTAAACAAGACGGCGTTGTTTACGTAATTCCTTGCATGTGAATGCGGCAAAGTCTACATCGGCGAGACTGGAAAACCTATGCAAGACAGAATAAAGAAGCACGACCGAGACACCGACTCGCTCGTACCCAGACCTCGAAACGTCGCGATTCACGTCCTACGTGACCACATCGTAAAAATGTAAAAAAAAATGTAAATGTAAATTTAATATCAAACAAAGGGAGTGCTTGCGCGATCACCCGAGCCATAGGCTCATGATAAAGTGCTTAACAATATTCCAGATCGAATTGGAATGTTGGTTTTTGAGGAGAGGGAAAAACCGGAGTACCCGGGGAAAAACCTCTCGGAGCAGAGAAGAGAACCAACAACAAACTCAACCTCCATATGACGCCGGGTCCGGGAATCGAACCCGGGACACATTGGTGGGAGGCGAGCGCTCTCACCACTGCACCATCCCTGCTCCCCAAACACAAGATAAACGATAATACTTAATTATTATACTTTACCACGATGAACAACAGTAATCTTTTTCAATTTTTTTTAAAACTTCCGTTAAAATTCGAAAACACTGTTATCAAGTCTAGATAAAGAAGAAGTTACACGTAATCTCTTTGGAGGCAGGTGAACAATATTGCCTTCATTTGTTGTCTTAGTAATCCACCAAATGTATCACTATCCGGCAGTGGGTAACCTTTTTTGTCTTGTTTACAACTTTCAGTACAGTGTATTTGAAGAAATGGGCACAGAATGCTTACATTTCGAAATACATGTGATAATCAACGCATACACAATTATGTAGGTTTATTTGTTAACGCAGGTTGGTAGTCAGCCAATGGCTGATATGGACTTGCCTATCTAAATACAACTTGGGTTCCGCGTAGCGCGGAAAGGACAGTGACATATTTTACTTTTTATATCTTTTCATTTACAGTTGAGAAAAGAAAACTTGGACAAAAGATCTCACAAGTTATGCAAGAAGCTGAGAGTATGGAAACGGAAGACTAAGACGAGCACAAGACCGCTGACTCTATCTTTACATTGCTGAATAAAATAAGTGAATCTTGACTGTATAATAACTGGTGTACCTGAGTTCATTTTTGGGAAAGAGGGAAAATATCACACAGTTATATCTTTACTATGAGAAGAGAAATATATCACACATACTGAGTAGATTACTTGAATGAGTGACGACTCCGAAAGCTCACTGACATTATCGAAGGACATAAGAAACAACCAAACACATGATACGGGGAGACTGGATGTAGGCTGGCAATTACACAGGACATGCTGCCGGCTATAAACTTTGTCTTGCATGTGGGTCCTTATTTTTTTAGTCCCTTACTAAACCTGCTGGAGAATTAACGGTGATGATTGTAGCTTTGATGGCTGCCGGCATATCAAATGTGGCTGTAAATCAGACAAAAATAACGCCCATACCGTTACGTTTTAAAAGAAGTGTTACTTTCTAAGCCGTTTAACGTATAATGCATTTCTGTCTATCATCTCTGTTATAGCAGTAGCGGTTTTGAATACAGCGTAATCTAATATTAAAACAGGTAAGCTGAATACATTTCTCGCCTAGCAAGTTCCCCAGCCTGAATTTAAGGAAATGTTCAGTTGCCGCCCTAATTCAAGGAACTGCAGTCTAGACTTGTTATTGGGCTTCCTTTCAACAAAGCATCTAATAAATAACAAGGTCGGAATATAAAAGTCTTTGACGCTATTGGTACCAACACTAAAACCACCTGTTGAATGCATAACAAGGCGCGCCTAGTATTTGTTTACAATCCCTTTTAAGTGCAGGGCGTCGCTACACAGCATGCAATAACCAGTTACAATCTAGTTCTAAGGCGTGGTGATGAAATTCCAAGCAAACGTACCTTCAACAGAAATCGAATAAAACCTGTTTTAATAATTTTTTTTTGTACGTACTTGGAAGATTGATACTCTGCGTCGCAATTATTTGCGCTCCTTCAAAATTCGGTTCTTGATTGGCGTTGAGCAAACAAAAGAGCATAACAGTGCGGGAACAGCAAGAGTGGTTGACCATCAAAATAACGGTCATACCTAAGGCAGCTTCAGTAAGAACGCATCCTTGACATTCAAGGTTGAAGCCGGAATGGGGAAGAATTGGGAGCTGAAGATTTGTCTTTCCCGCCCTAGCAAGCACTATCATCCTGGCGAAGTAGTAACTGGTGAATGTGTTTTGAATCTAAGTGATTTTCTGAAACTTCGCAGCCTTAGTATTGAGTTTCAGGGTGAATCTGGACATGCTGGGAGGAAATAGATGTTTACACCACAACACACAAAAATGCAGAGATATACTTCCACAAGAAAACCACACTATTTGGAAACTGTAAGTATTGAACCTTTAAATATAGCCTTGCAATCCTAAGTCAAGTGAAAAACAAGTGCGCACTGAAAAGTGTTGCAGAACGTTTTGTGAAATTCAACATTTACCGTTTGTAAATGCTCTCCGTTAGCAATCAATCAATCAGTTTTGTCCGCACGTTTTTTTTTTATCCAGTGCATGGCTTTGTATTTTCTGATTCAAGTAACATCAAAATTCTGTGTTGCAAGTATAGCTATTGAACCCTTGAGTTTTATAGTGAAAACCTCAACTAGCAAATGATCAAGAAAATGACAAATTTTGACTTCAACTGGGAGTTGTAATTTATAAGCTGTCTCCTAGATCAAAATACCTTGGCTACCGAACAAAACTGAAATATTAATTTTCATCGCGTTTTAATGTTCTATTCGACCATCTGTTATTGAGGAAAGTATTCATTGAAATTGAAATAGAAAAGCAACTTTGAACATGTTCAAAGAGCGTGTGGTTAGAATTCAGGTTAGGTTAAATCTGGGTTGATATAATAAAAGGTTTTCATTACATCTGTCGAGCCTTCAGTGGCTTTATTAAGCATTACTTGCAAAAAAAATTCTGGCGTTAACTTTTTTGTCCTATTTCGGACAAATTTCAGATATGTAGAATATTATGGCGAGCATCAGAAGCATATCACCTAGGTGAATATTGTTCTGTTAGCATACATACCAACGCTTGTATTCTATCAAGTAGTTTCGTTCCCACACGATTGGTCATGCGCGTCAAGCGACTGAAATAAGACCCAGCAAAAAAAAAAAAAACAATCGTGAGACAATCTCAGATAGTGCCGAGTGTTGTGCAGCACGTTTTCTTGCCAGAGAAAAATGAAATAATGTTATTAACTTATAAAAACTGAATGGAAGAGGAATGATTTTGTTTCATTCAAGAGGCAAATTTTCATACCATCGATAAACAATTGATAATTTTATTATCAAATAGTAACGTCGTGTCTCGGAATAGCACGTTCTTATTAGGTTGCCACCGTTGGTGTTAACAGTAAACCAGTTCAAAATACACAATGACATCGATTAATACAACCGAGAAGCGTTTCAATTGACCGATATTATATCCTACATCGTCGAATGAGTCCCTTCAAAGACTGACTAAATTTATTTGTGGTTTCCGTAAGTGACACAGTGTCTGTAGCAATATTTGAGAAGTTCTTTTATCGCGACATTACTAATAGGGGAGCAGGGATGGCGCAGGGGTGAGAGCGCTAGCTTCCCACCAATGTGTCCCGGGTTCGAGCCCGTGTCTCGAAGCTCCCGGTAATTACCGGGCCCGTTAAGCTGTTTTGTTTCCTATTAACGATGGAAGTTTCAAAAGTTTTGAAAATGGTACAGTAAAGTAATCAGCTAAAGAAAGACAATGGAATTTGTTAGAGGTCAGAACACATCCCTAATTTTCTTAAAACTTACACTTGAAAATATGATTTTGGGCCCGTTAAGTTACCGGGTCTTTCGAGAAACGGGCCCCCGGCGTCATTTGTGGGTTGAGTTTGTTGTTGGTTTCTCCGGGTGCGCCGGTTTCCTCCCTCCACAAAAATCAACACTTCTTAATTCCCCGGCTTAATTCTAACTCGATCTGGAAACAGTAGATGAAGAGCCACTTCGTGGTATTTATTTATTTTATTTAATTTTAATATCGCTAACTTTCGTGCCTTCCCGTCTCGCGCCTTCAGTCACGCGCGTGTGCATTCTCGCGCATTTTGTTAGACTAACTAAGAAAAAGGAGAGACTGCTTGTAGTCTACTAACTCGGAAATGTTTCAGGTGAATACATTAGTGAACTTGTTCTCTTTCATGGGGGAGAAAATAAACAAGCAGCTGTAGAGATCCATTCGTGTCCCTCTTTAAAGCTTAGCAAACATGAAATAGTTTGAAAACATCACACGACAATTTTGAACCGAGCTAGGATGATTCCAAAAGATGCGCTGTCACAAAAGCGTTCTTTGCACTAAAAGGGAGAACTGATATTACCTAAATTATATCTGCTATCGCATGTTAAGACGAGAGTATGGCATCGCATGCATGAATCGGAACTCGAGAACGGATTGTATCATGCTGAATATGCTAGAGCGCATGCGTCTTACATGTTGTTCTACCACAAGGAAAAGCACTTAACGTTCGCCTATAATTGTGTATGTAATGTACAGTACCACTAAGATAACAGGATTAATGGATTTAATTAATTAAACAAAAATTACAGTTAATACCTTATTGCCGTATCACTTTAGCACCGTCAACCCCCAAACCATCCCAATAGTGCACTCTGCACTAAAACCCAGTGTCTAATGGTGGTATAATCTCATAAATTTCCCTGCTTTTACAGCGGAGAAAAGAGAAATCAGACGTCCTCTCTTCCTCCTGGCCATCATGCCTTCCAGTTTAGTTTCAAAATACCTCCATACAGTCTACCATCGTCCTTTGAAAGTAAACATGGCTACGTCAGATACTGGTTGAAGGCGCGGATCCACAGGCCCTGGAGATTCGACGAGGTTACTAAGGAGTTGGTCAAAATTTTAAGCTTGATAGATGTCAACTGTCCTCGTGTCTTGGTAAGCTTAGAGATGGAAATGGCTCTTTGCACGATCCGGTCAAGGGCAGGTCCAGGTGAACTGGTACGAGTTGCATTGTTTTGGAAGTCCCACTGCGCAACTTGCTCACCAGTATACGTAATTGTGTACCATGTGACCGGATCATACGAAGAGCCCATCGGTGTTTGAAAGAAAATACTGTTTCACTTGACGTCAAATTTTAATAATTCAAATTATATTCAACAGAAGCTTAGAAAATCACTCCACTATTTCGTTTGCAGGCACGGAAAAACTGAGCTGGAATGGGATTCAAACTCATGATCTAAGGATACGTATACAATACTATACCAACTGAGCTATCAAGCTTAAAATTTTGACCAACTCCTTAGTAACCTCGTCGAATCTCCAGGGCCTGTGGATCCGCGCCTTCAACCAGTATCTGACGTAGCCATGTTTACTTTCAAAGGACGATGGTAGACTGTATGGAGGTATTTTGAAACTAAACTGGAAGGCATGATGGCCAGGAGGAAGAGAGGACGTCTGATTTCTCTTTTCTCCGCTGTAAAAGCAAGGGAAATTTATGAGATTATACCACCATTAGACACTGGGTTTTAGTGCAGAGTGCACTATTGGGATGGTTTGGGGGTTGACGGTGCTAAAGTGATACGGCAATAAGGTATTAACTGTAATTTTTGTTTAATTAATTAAATCCAATTAATCCTGTTATCTTAGTGGTACTGTACATTACATACACAATTATAGGCGAACGTTAAGTGCTTTTCCTTGTGGTAGAACAACATGTAAGACGCATGCGCTCTAGCATATTCAGCATGATACAATCCGTTCTCGAGTTCCGATTCATGCATGCGATGCCATACTCTCGTCTTAACAGGCGATAGCAGATATAATTTAGGTAATATCAGTTCTCCCTTTTAGTGCAAAGAACGCTTTTGTGACAGCGCATCTTTTGGAATCATCCTAGCTCGGTTCAAAATTGTCGTGTGATGTTTTCAAACTATTTCATGTTTGCTAAGCTTTAAAGAGGGACACGAATGGATCTCTACAGCTGCTTGTTTATTTTCTCCCCATGAAAGAGAACAAGTTCACTAATGTATTCACCTGAAACATTTCCGAGTTAGTAGACTACAAGCAGTCTCTCCTTTTTCTTAGTTAGTCTAACAAAATGCGCGAGAATGCACACGCGCGTGACTGAAGGCGCGAGACGGGAAAGGCACGAAAGTTAGCGATATTAAAATTAAAATAAAATAAATAAATACCACGAAGTGGCTCTTCATCTACTGTTTCCAGATCGAGTTAGAATTAAGCCGGGGAATTAAGAAGTGTTGATTTTTGTGGAGGGAGGAAACCGGCGCACCCGGAGAAACCAACAACAAACTCAACCCACAAATGACGCCGGGGGCCCGTTTCTCGAAAGACCCGGTAACTTAACGGGCCCAAAATCATATTTTCAAGTGTAAGTTTTAAGAAAATTAGGGTGTGTTCTGACCTCTAACAAATTCCATTGTCTTTCTTTAGCTGATTACTTTACTGTACCATTTTCAAAACTTTTGAAACTTCCATCGTTAATAGGAAACAAAACAGCTTAACGGGCCCGGTAATTACCGGGAGCTTCGAGACACGGGCTCGAACCCGGGACACATTGGTGGGAAGCTAGCGCTCTCACCCCTGCGCCATCCCTGCTCCCCTATTAGTAATGTCGCGATAAAAGAAACTTCTCAAATATTGCTACAGACACTGTGTCACTTACGGAAACCACAAATAAATTTAGTCAGTCTTTGAAGGGACTCATTCGACGATGTAGGATATAATATCGGTCAATTGAAACGCTTCTCGGTTGTATTAATCGATGTCATTGTGTATTTTGAACTGGTTTACTGTTAACACCAACGGTGGCAACCTAATAAGAACGTGCTATTCCGAGACACGACGTTACTATTTGATAATAAAATTATCAATTGTTTATCGATGGTATGAAAATTTGCCTCTTGAATGAAACAAAATCATTCCTCTTCCATTCAGTTTTTATAAGTTAATAACATTATTTCATTTTTCTCTGGCAAGAAAACGTGCTGCACAACACTCGGCACTATCTGAGATTGTCTCACGATTGTTTTTTTTTTTTTTGCTGGGTCTTATTTCAGTCGCTTGACGCGCATGACCAATCGTGTGGGAACGAAACTACTTGATAGAATACAAGCGTTGGTATGTATGCTAACAGAACAATATTCACCTAGGTGATATGCTTCTGATGCTCGCCATAATATTCTACATATCTGAAATTTGTCCGAAATAGGACAAAAAAGTTAACGCCAGAATTTTTTTTGCAAGTAATGCTTAATAAAGCCACTGAAGGCTCGACAGATGTAATGAAAACCTTTTATTATATCAACCCAGATTTAACCTAACCTGAATTCTAACCACACGCTCTTTGAACATGTTCAAAGTTGCTTTTCTATTTCAATTTCAATGAATACTTTCCTCAATAACAGATGGTCGAATAGAACATTAAAACGCGATGAAAATTAATATTTCAGTTTTGTTCGGTAGCCAAGGTATTTTGATCTAGGAGACAGCTTATAAATTACAACTCCCAGTTGAAGTCAAAATTTGTCATTTTCTTGATCATTTGCTAGTTGAGGTTTTCACTATAAAACTCAAGGGTTCAATAGCTATACTTGCAACACAGAATTTTGATGTTACTTGAATCAGAAAATACAAAGCCATGCACTGGATAAAAAAAAAACGTGCGGACAAAACTGATTGATTGATTGCTAACGGAGAGCATTTACAAACGGTAAATGTTGAATTTCACAAAACGTTCTGCAACACTTTTCAGTGCGCACTTGTTTTCACTTGACTTAGGATTGCAAGGCTATATTTAAAGGTTCAATACTTACAGTTTCCAAATAGTGTGGTTTTCTTGTGGAAGTATATCTCTGCATTTTTGTGTGTTGTGGTGTAAACATCTATTTCCTCCCAGCATGTCCAAGATTCACCCTGAAACTCAATACTAAGGCTGCGAAGTTTCAGAAAATCACTTAGATTCAAAACACATTCACCAGTTACTACTTCGCCAGGATGATAGTGCTTGCTAGGGCGGGAAAGACAAATCTTCAGCTCCCAATTCTTCCCCATTCCGGCTTCAACCTTGAATGTCAAGGATGCGTTCTTACTGAAGCTGCCTTAGGTATGACCGTTATTTTGATGGTCAACCACTCTTGCTGTTCCCGCACTGTTATGCTCTTTTGTTTGCTCAACGCCAATCAAGAACCGAATTTTGAAGGAGCGCAAATAATTGCGACGCAGAGTATCAATCTTCCAAGTACGTACAAAAAAAAATTATTAAAACAGGTTTTATTCGATTTCTGTTGAAGGTACGTTTGCTTGGAATTTCATCACCACGCCTTAGAACTAGATTGTAACTGGTTATTGCATGCTGTGTAGCGACGCCCTGCACTTAAAAGGGATTGTAAACAAATACTAGGCGCGCCTTGTTATGCATTCAACAGGTGGTTTTAGTGTTGGTACCAATAGCGTCAAAGACTTTTATATTCCGACCTTGTTATTTATTAGATGCTTTGTTGAAAGGAAGCCCAATAACAAGTCTAGACTGCAGTTCCTTGAATTAGGGCGGCAACTGAACATTTCCTTAAATTCAGGCTGGGGAACTTGCTAGGCGAGAAATGTATTCAGCTTACCTGTTTTAATATTAGATTACGCTGTATTCAAAACCGCTACTGCTATAACAGAGATGATAGACAGAAATGCATTATACGTTAAACGGCTTAGAAAGTAACACTTCTTTTAAAACGTAACGGTATGGGCGTTATTTTTGTCTGATTTACAGCCACATTTGATATGCCGGCAGCCATCAAAGCTACAATCATCACCGTTAATTCTCCAGCAGGTTTAGTAAGGGACTAAAAAAATAAGGACCCACATGCAAGACAAAGTTTATAGCCGGCAGCATGTCCTGTGTAATTGCCAGCCTACATCCAGTCTCCCCGTATCATGTGTTTGGTTGTTCTTATGTCCTTCGATAATGTCAGTGAGCTTTCGGAGTCGTCACTCATTCAAGTAATCTACTCAGTATGTGTGATATATTTCTCTTCTCATAGTAAAGATATAACTGTGTGATATTTTCCCTCTTTCCCAAAAATGAACTCAGGTACACCAGTTATTATACAGTCAAGATTCACTTATTTTATTCAGCAATGTAAAGATAGAGTCAGCGGTCTTGTGCTCGTCTTAGTCTTCCGTTTCCATACTCTCAGCTTCTTGCATAACTTGTGAGATCTTTTGTCCAAGTTTTCTTTTCTCAACTGTAAATGAAAAGATATAAAAAGTAAAATATGTCACTGTCCTTTCCGCGCTACGCGGAACCCAAGTTGTATTTAGATAGGCAAGTCCATATCAGCCATTGGCTGACTACCAACCTGCGTTAACAAATAAACCTACATAATTGTGTATGCGTTGATTATCACATGTATTTCGAAATGTAAGCATTCTGTGCCCATTTCTTCAAATACACTGTACTGAAAGTTGTAAACAAGACAA
This sequence comes from Platygyra sinensis, assembly GCA_019787425.1. NCBI lineage: Eukaryota > Metazoa > Cnidaria > Anthozoa > Scleractinia > Merulinidae > Platygyra > Platygyra sinensis. The sequence goes on along the minus strand of JAHPZR010021147.1, from coordinate 4,871 downwards.
AAAAGGTTACCCACTGCCGGATAGTGATACATTTGGTGGATTACTAAGACAACAAATGAAGGCAATATTGTTCACCTGCCTCCAAAGAGATTACGTGTAACTTCTTCTTTATCTAGACTTGATAACAGTGTTTTCGAATTTTAACGGAAGTTTTAAAAAAAATTGAAAAAGATTACTGTTGTTCATCGTGGTAAAGTATAATAATTAAGTATTATCGTTTATCTTGTGTTTGGGGAGCAGGGATGGTGCAGTGGTGAGAGCGCTCGCCTCCCACCAATGTGTCCCGGGTTCGATTCCCGGACCCGGCGTCATATGGAGGTTGAGTTTGTTGTTGGTTCTCTTCTCTGCTCCGAGAGGTTTTTCCCCGGGTACTCCGGTTTTTCCCTCTCCTCAAAAACCAACATTCCAATTCGATCTGGAATATTGTTAAGCACTTTATCATGAGCCTATGGCTCGGGTGATCGCGCAAGCACTCCCTTTGTTTGATATTAAATTTACATTTACATTTTTTTTTACATTTTTACGATGTGGTCACGTAGGACGTGAATCGCGACGTTTCGAGGTCTGGGTACGAGCGAGTCGGTGTCTCGGTCGTGCTTCTTTATTCTGTCTTGCATAGGTTTTCCAGTCTCGCCGATGTAGACTTTGCCGCATTCACATGCAAGGAATTACGTAAACAACGCCGTCTTGTTTAGTCAGGTCGACAGGGTCTTTTAGCCGTACTAGGTGTGATCTTAGCGTAGTTTCCGTCTTGCAAATGATAACATTTTTTATTATTAAAAAACTGTTGGCTAAAATGAGATGAGGAAATTTTTTCAAAATTCCATTCCCTACAAAATGAAAGGGGAGGGAGGAACATGTGGCAAATCTAATGACTACTGTGTGGACAAGGCAGAATTTACCGTAGAAATTGGAGCATGTGAACAGATATATAGGGTCCAGATGGGATGATTGTTGAATAAAGCTTTTTACTGTTCAGTCTACCTTTACCTCTGCATTTATGTTTGTTAGAGTTATTTAGTTTTTAAAGTTCTTATCTACCGTATTTAGTATTAAAAAGTATTGTGTTTTTTTAGATTTATCTAAGGGCCAAAACTTTGTCAGTGAAAGTCCAAGCTCTGATTCTATTTTGAACCTTGTCTTAACATTTAGCCTCACTACAAATGAGAGACCTGACCAAATGGTACTGAAATCTCTGATCAATGGCTGGTACCAACCAAGATGTCACGACTATCTCAAAACATAGTCTGAAACAAAATTGAATTAAAAATATTGTTTTCCTGAGGGAACTACTGTTTCACTTGTTATTCAAGGATGACCAAAAATTCTTAGATCTTTGCATAATTCATAGAGGGGACTGGTTATGAAGCCTGACAAACATCAAACAAAGATGACAAGATTTCTGTTGGAGGGTCCTTGACTGTGCACAATCTTTTGTTTTGCGTTCATGCACTACGCATAACTTACATGACCAAGTGTTGCTTAGCAAAGTCCTCAGTCAGAAGTAAACAACTATTGTGTTTTGCGCACAGTCAAGGCCAAAAAAGAGAACAGAAACATTTGTCACGTTTCATATCCATTCCCCTCTATTAACTAATAATGATCTTTGGTTAAATCAGTACTGCAGTGCACCTCCAGAATTTTGAAAAATTGAAAACTCCCTTGTAAGTCTTCCATCATATGAAAAACTCACATGCAGCTTTCTTATGAGGCACTCCTTACTCAACCCCAAACAAAGCATGCTGCGAGTAAGTTACAGACCTGGCGGTGTGATGAGTGCGATTCCTTGTTTGACTTCCTTTATCTCAGACTCCTTCCTAAGTTGTTTGTCAGGCTTTAACCTGGAAAGTAACAGCAAGGTGTACAACAATCACTTTTACTTTCTTAAATCAACAAAAAATATACACAGTACTGAACAACAATGGCAAACACCATGTTAATACTCCAAAGCATTTAAAGAATCGTTTTAACCAGTCTTAAAGCCCTAACAACACCACACAAAAAGAGCTTGTGAGCCTGTGATTAAATGCAGTGCTCTGGTTAATAATTAGACCGATCTGACAAATTCTACTGGACTTATTTCTGCATGTGTCATCATGATAACATTTCAAAGAATTCTAAGTAGGATTATGAAACATAACATTCAGTTTTAAAAACTAAGCAACTAGTTGTAACAATCAGAAAAAGCCATATGAACTCAACAATACAATCAACAAAAATTGCCAGTGACTTTTACTGTGATCCATATTCTCAGTCCTCCACTTATTGAAAACTCCTCTGCTAGACAAGTTTAATTTGACTCTCACAGAAAGAAAAGTTCTTACATTATCTTATCAGTTCTCTTTATTGAACACTTGGCATCCATTTGGAACTTTTAACCAAAAATGGATTTGCAGCTTTCTCTTGTGATAAAATCATAGTTTTGGTCTACCATCTTGGATGACGCGGTATTTTCCATGAATGACGCAGTATTTTCCATGAATTAAATTATTACAGGTTCAATTTACATTTTGTCAACTGCACATATTCTGTACTGCATCTGCATCTGTGAAAACATGTGGCATGATCACATCAGCTGTTTTGATAAGGATCTGGAGTTTAACAATGTCAACACTTCACAAAAACAAGCCAAATTAAAGCAGGAAGAGTGATTCGGGCATTCCTTCAAGCTTCATGGCATTCAAAGATTTATACCCAGATTTTCTGTGTCTACCAACTGCTGCAACTTACAGACATGATGTTATGAGGGACTGGCCACCTGAAAATACTAAAAAATTTTGCCACTCTTCTCTATTGAATGACCAAGTTAAATTTTGCCAGCCCTGGCAACTATGTCACCTGGCATCCTTGCCTGGCCAACAACTTGGAGGAAAAGCAAAAATGGTTCTGTGCTTTTTGAGATTTCTACGGTGGCCCACAAGTATCACGGCAAAAGTATAAATTTGACACTGTACAATTAAAAAAAATGCTTCAACGTTAACTTTAGTTTAGTAACTTAAGTTTTATGTAAGCAAACTTATTTTTAAACTAGCCAAAATAAAGATCTCGGTAACCACTGCAAAGGTTTGTCAACGTCACGGCAAAAGTTTGTGAACGCCACTGCAAAGTTTGTAAAAGCCACGGCAAATGTTTGTGAACGCCACGGCAAAAGTTTGTGAACGCCACGGCAAATGTTTGTGAACGCCACGGCAAATGTTTGTGAACGCCACGGCAAATGTTTGTGAACGCCACGGCAAAAGTTTGTGAACTCCACGGCAAAAGTTAGTGAACGCCACGGCAAAAGTTTGAAAACCACGGCAAAAGTTTGTCAACTCCACGGCAAAAGTTTGTGAACGCCACGGCAAAAGTTTGTAGTCGCCACAGCAAAAGTTTGTGAACGCCACGGCAAACGTTTGTGGGCGCCAGGGCAAAAGTTTGTGGACGCCACAGCAAAAGTCTGTGAACACCACAACAAACGTTTGTGACGGCCGCGGCAAAAATTTGTAAATGCCACGGCAAAAAGTTGTGAAATTGACAAAAGCCACAGCGGAAGTTACTAAAGCGGAAGTGGCATAAGTCAGTTTTGGCCCAAGATTGGCCCGAGAGACCCTGGGGACAACGTTTGGTCTAAACACAAAAAATGGCGGACGGAGATAGCGAAGAGGTTGTGATTCACGATTATTTTAAGAAAGGCTTTACTTATGATGAAATACTCGCTCTTTTAGATAAATACCATGGTGTTAGAATGAGTATAACTACGCTGAAAAGGCGCTTGAAAGAATACGGTTTGAAAAGAAGAAATGTGGATTACGATGTGGTTTCAGTTCGAGAGAAGATCAGAGGTCTGTTAGATGGACCTGACTGCATGGGAGGCTATAGACATATTTGGCACACCCTCAAGATGCAAGGTATTTGTGTTCCACGCTCTACTGTCGAAGCCTTGCTTAGAGAATTGGATCCCGAAGGAACGGAGGAAAGAAGGGCGCACCGCCTTCGTAGAAGGGCCTACAGGAACAATGGGCCAAATGACACATGGCACTGCGATGGGTACGACAAGCTCAAACCTTTCGGCTTTCCAATTCACGCCTGCATCGATGGATGGAGCAGGAAGGTATTATGGCTGTATGTAACGCGATCAAACAACTGGCCGCATAATATTGCAACCTATTATCTTGATGCTGTTGAACACCAGGGTGGATGTCCTCAGAAACTGATTACGGACTTGGGGACTGAGAATGGCTTAATGGCTTCGATACACAGTTTTTTTCGAGATGACTTAAACAGTCATCGTTACGTTCCATCTCCCAGAAATCAGAGATCAGAGGCATGGTGGTCCTACTTCAGAAGAAGTAGAACAAACTGGTGGATAAATTTTTTTAAAGATTTAGAACACCAAGGAACTTTTAATCCAGCTAGTGAACTAGAATCGGAGTGTTTGTGGTTCTGTTTTGCACCGCTACTACAGGAGGATATTGAGCAGCTAAAAGAGCATTGGAATACACATTACATTCGAAAGTCAAGACATGATACCGTGTCTGGACGACCAGATTCCTTGTACCATTTACCCGAGATGCATGGTGGGGCTATTAACTTGATAGCACATGTTCCCGATGACGAGCTACGATATGCCAGAGTGCATTTAGTAGAACAAGCTGAAAGAAATGATTATCAAGAATATTTTCAGTATGTTACTACCACTTGTGACTTACAGAGGCCTCGCAGTTGGAGTGAAGGCCTAGAATTATACAACACATTATTGGACTGTGCAGTCAACGGTTCTTAAATGATTAGCCTGCGAGCATTATCTTTTCCTGGAAAACTGTGGGAAAGCGCAAACCAAGCATGGAAACGTGATTGTGACCGTGATGGCGCTGCTAGTAGCTCATCTCCCA
>JAHPZR010021145.1:0-13782 GCA_019787425.1 Platygyra sinensis | reverse complement strand
AAGTATCACGGCAAAAGTATAAATCAGATACTGTACAATTAAAAAAAATGCTTCAACATTAACTTTAGTTTAGTAACTTAAGTTTTATGTAAGCAAACTTATTTTTAAACTAGCCAAAATAAAGATCTCGGTAACCACTGCAAAGGTTTGTCAACATCACGGCAAAAGTTGTGAACGCCACGGCAAATGTTTGTGAACGCTACGGAAAAAGTTTGTGAACTCCACGGCAAATGTTTGTGAACGCCACGGCAAAAGTTTGTGAACGCCACGGCAAATGTTTGTGAAAGCCACGGCAAAAGTTAGTGAACGCCACGGCAAAAGTTTGTAAACGCCACGGCAAAAGTTTGTGAACGCCACGGCAAATGTTTGTGAAAGCCACGGCAAAAGTTTGTGAACGCCAGGGCAAAAGTTTGTGAATGCCAGGGCAAAAGTTTGTGAACGCCACGGCAAAAGTTTGTGAACGTCACGGCAAAAGTCTGTGAACGCCACGGCAAAAGTTTGTGAACGCCACGGGAAAAGTCTGTGAACGTCACGGCAAAAGTCTGTGAAACGTCACGGCAAAAGGTTGCGAAAAGCCACGGCGGAAGTTGATTTTAGAAGTGGAAGGAATTCGATCTCTCGTGCCAGTTTTCTGCCGAGAAGCGGTCACGTGCATTCTCCCGCCATTTGCTCTACTCGTGCAGCAACATGGCTGACAGAGACGATGGAAACGATTATGTGTAAGTATATATTGTCTTAACCCTTTCCAAGATCATACAGCGTGAAATTATCCAAAGTTAGTTTTCACTGCGGCTCTTTAGAAACGAGATTATCGTGAGTTTCTGTAAAAAATGAGCTTCAATGTTCCCAGTCACTGTTCTAAATAGCGATACAAACAAAGTCAACAAATTGTCAGGCAATCAGTCAGATTTGCAAGACATGAAAAACGTTAAATAACAATACATTTATAAACAAGCTGCGGTGTAATCTATTGTAAGGAGTTTAATTTCCTTTTGGCACGGTTGCGAGGCTACGCATATGTGGTTGTTAAGTCAAGTGTAAACCAAACTTAAATATATTCGGTGGTGAATACATACTCAAATTATTTGTTAACATCTTAACCCTGGGCCGTACCTTCTGGTTTTGCTCATGAGCTCAACACAACAGGGGTGTAGATTCGCCATTGATAACAAATTTTAATTTTTTAAGTTCATGTACAGTGTTCAAGACGTATTTACTTGCTTCAATTAGATATTCATATATATTTTACCAGTATTTTTACCCACTAGGTAGGATACATTTGATTTACGAGAATTTTGTTGCAGTATAAGCTGTCAAATGGGTTACATGATGATAATTGTAAAATAATACTACCTTTGTAGATTTTGTAGTGCCTGTGCAGAGAAAGTTAGGAAAAAAGCAAGATTCTGCTGGAACTGCAATAACGATCAGTCAAAAAATGGTCCTCCAGACTGGAGTGAAAAATCCAGTAGTGCATGTAGCTCAAGTCAGGTTACTTCTTTTGGAAGACCACAAACCCACAAAAGAAAGGCAATGTCATTTGAAAGCTATGTAGCTGCCAAATCATCTGAGAAGTCTGAGAAGCAGGCATGTGAATTTCGCTCAAAGAAAAAAGCTCCCAAGAAAGATGACAACATGGAAGTAACAATAAATATTGGTTTAAAACGGTTTGATGATGAAGACCTTAAGACAGTCCGCGGGAAGCGCCTACCAATAGCTGTCCCTGCAAATGCAACATATGTAACTATTCTTGAAAAAGCAGTGGCCAAGTGGAAGGCATTTGACAGGCGATTTGAGACAGCGAAAGAGTATGTCTTAGTCTATGAGGATGGAACACATGCACTGTTTATGCCAGGTAGTTGTTTTAAAGTAATAACCCCAGGGGGGTGGGGGGTACTCGCAGGAAATTGATAGTTATTATGCCAAAATATATGTTTTAAGAAATCAAGAGAAAAATTTTTTTTGCAATTATTGGAATACTGATGCAAAATCATGCATTAGAAGAGTTCATTTTAATGAATAAAGCCATATTGAGGTGTTTAAGTCTTGCATTTTTTGGGGTATGAAATTTTGATGCCTCCTTCCTTTGGGGTAATAACTAGGTCCCATATGCATAACAATAATTTTTATTGACTGATGTGCAGATTTTTTTGGGAGACAGTACTTTTCCCAAACCAAATGTGCACATAAATGAGTAATGTTGTAATGAACATCATTGAAGTAGCTACAGTAGAATCTTACTGACTAAGTTGGATCCTGATAAGATCCTATATCATCCTGGGAAATTCTGCAGTATGCTATATAGGAACCCCTACAGTACAAGGATAACTGTTACTTTTGTTTACATGCCCTTTGGTTTACATGTGAGTAAACAGGTTCTGCATTCCTTTTTTGTGACAAATGCTCAATGAGCAATATATCAATTCTTCAGTCTTGCTAATAATTTTCTTCTTTAAAGTAACTACCTCACTTGAAAATGTGTGGTATTATGACAATGGTGTTTTTCATTACAGTGAAGTTTATTATATATTGAGAGTAAACAAAAGACTAATACACCAGTCTCTGTTGTATTTCCTGTATTTTCAGTCAGTTTCTTCTTTTCCTTCTTTGTTCGCCCTTGACATTTAAGGCTCTGATTTTTTTTCTTTTCTTTTTCTTTTTTTTTTCAGGTCAAACAAAGGATTTCTTTTGTTTGAAGCAGTACAAAACAGAAGTCGGAAAGGACTTCAAACGTTTAGTGTTTTACCTGTGTGACACAGATAACTATTCTGCCTATGAGAAGTCTCTTCAGGAGCCTGCCAATACATCAGAGGGCCCATCAGATGATGGCGGTCATTCCACTGAAGAGGAGTTTCCTTCCACGCGTGAGCAAATAAAGTTGGATGAGGCCATAGCTCGAACACTGCAGGACGAGTTGAATTCCTCCAACTCAAAGGAAGTTATTGATGTTCCCCCAAGTCCAGAAAGCCAAGCAACCATGACTCCAAATGGTAACTATGCACTCATAAATGACTACAAAGATATAGTACATGAGTTGGCATCCCAAGTAAAACATGATAAGCATTTTTTCATTGTAACAAGAAGAAAAGCTCCATTCTCCAGAATTATCAGCTTATGGCAAAGACAAGCCTCCAAGTCCCACACAACAAATAGATTGAGTGTCCACTACAGTGGGGAAAGTGGCATTGACAATGGAGCCATTGCCTTAGAATTTTTAGAACAATGCACTGCTGATATGGCAGAAAGCATGTTTCCAGATGGAGCCCCAATGGACTCCTCCTTTCTTGTACAAAATGGCAGTTTTCGAACATGTGGTGAAATTGTTGCTGTCTCACTTGCTCAGGGAGGCCCACCCCCCTGTTTTCTTGAAAAGTGTGCCTATGAAGCAGCATTTAGAGAATTTGACATGATGAATATTGGAGAAGAAAATCTGACATTTAAAGAAAAGCAGCTTCTTTCAGAGGTCAGATCCGATTGCCAAAAGCACACAGATCTTATAATTGATAATGGATACACAGGTGCTATCAAAGAGGAGAATTTGGATGCCATTGTCAGGTCTTTACAAGTGAGCTTTGTATCCCGGAGATGTCTCTACATGAAAGAATTCATGCTCGGTTTGAGTAGTTATGGCCTGGATCAAATGATTATCCAGAATCCACTTGTCTGTCAGCCTCTTTTTGTTGCTGGTGATCTCAAGGAAGATGTTACTCCTGATGCTGACTATCTCTTCTCACTTCTGGAACCTCATTATTCACGGGAAGGCACATCAAGACGATGCTTTGAAGAGGACATCATGGACTTCTTTCAAGATATTCTCAATGACTGTGAAACAGGAAATGTGGTAGGTCATCAGGCACCCATTGCATACAACTACAAGGAGGAAGAAGGGAACACAGACGAGGATGAGGCTATGAATCAAGATGAAAGTTTGGTTGTTGAGAGTCCTTGTCTCAGTGTACCAGGGATCATGGGCTGGCTCACAGGATCACAGCATAAGCCAATTTCAGGGAAAAGGTTTAAAATACCGGTTTATTTTGATCATGACTGTTTAAAGAATAAGCCAGGGCACTCTGTTTGTTTTCCTGTTGTTAGTGCCTGTGCAAAGTCCATAACATTTCCAGTCCAGCATTTAGAGAATGCAGAATCGTTCAGAGAGCTCTTTACTTTGGCTTACTGCAAAAGCCAGGCTTTTGGAAGGCCATGACCTAATGAATGACTAGACTATAGTTACCTATTGCCCATCAACTAAAATGACAAACCATGGGACTGAACAAAGAAAGTGTCTTTTTATGCATTGTTTACAGAGGCTGGAAATTACTTGGTCGGTCACCCAATTGTGTTACAGTTTTTTTAATTCCCTATAGTTTGAATGCACCTATATGTTTTTCCAAGAAAGTAACAGCCTATCTAGCCCTCTAGATAATATGCTGTTTGCTTTGTCAGTAGCACTGATAGACACTGTAAACATTGTTTTTGTTCACTTTCTTGATTAAGAAACTGTTAGGTTTTACTTTGCACAATCAGTTGATCTATAATAATTATTTCACTATACATATTCCGTATAGGTTTTAATCTTTTTTCAAAGTTCCTGTTATTATCAAAGTTAAAAGGTGTAGGTTATGAGTGGAATATTCAAGACTTGTCATAAAAACCATCACCATGTTAGCCCTTGTGAGCTTTGTTCATATTTAGCATCTGTTCCTGTTATTGCACAAAAGCGTTGGCAGGGCTCGAAATTAAAAAAATCGTTAGGTCGCCTTTTGGCGACTAACTGAAGAAATATAGTCGCCAGATGCAAATTTTAAGTCGCCAGTTTGTATAATCAAAATAATGTTCGGGTTCCGCTTGTTGAAAGGGTTTGATATTGTCTGGTATGGCTTGGGACACATACATACAATAAGTATTTTTTCGACTTATCCATTTCTTTTTAATAATGTAACACTTTTCATTTCGCGCGGCGGCGCCCAACTTGCATGTTTCGCCGAAAACAGAGATTTACCTGTATTTTAGCATAAAAAATGCTGGCTTCGTTTTCGCGGTAGAAATAAATGACTCCTCAGTTTTCGCGTACAATTTCTACAGTTTTAATAAATATATCGTTGTTGAGTTACGCTTTGTACAGAGAAACTAAAAAATGCTCGCAGAAACTTACGAAATAAACACAGCGTTTTCGTTCCCAACGCGGCTATTTTTATCCTGGAAAGAAATTTGATCGGGGCAGATTTCGATCATGTGCTAGGCAACCACTTCTGAGCCATGAGCGCACGTCACGCAATCAACAAAACAACGCTATGAATTGTAATTTTCGCCAAGCTTCATCTAAACACTTGGTTACCTTTGATTCTAAAGCTTACCTTTTCTTCTCAAAATTGCTATCGTTCAGCGGTCTTTTTGCAAAATTCTGTGGCTCCTGCTGCTCCTGTGTGGTTCCAGGGAGAGAAATGCTAATGGTGTCGCAGAAAATATTGCGAACAGGAGTCCGTAAAGTTTAGAGGGAACGTGACTTTTTTATGCGATTTGGCCCATTCTTTTACGACGAACACAAAGCAGTACGATGTTTATTTTAACTTTAATGCTTTATTGTACTTCTAAATCGTGCAAAAGGTCGCCAAACTGGCGACTAAACAAAAATTTTAGTCGCCAAGGAGAAAAAGTTAGTCGCATTGGCGACCATATTGGTCGCAATTTCGAGCCCTGAGTTGGGTGATATGTCTGCTATTTGGACTATTCCATTTGTTCATATCTTAACACAATGTTTCTGTTGAAGTTTCACAGTGGTACTCAAACAGTAAAAGTAATTTCTGGGTTACAGTTGCCTGTCACCTGGGCCAATCATATTCTTCAAGTTAAAGCTGTTACTATTCTTAACTGATGGAAGCCATCTCAATATTCAGCAGTTTCTTGCTGTTACAAGATTTCGCATTTCATTGGCTACAGGCAAACACCCCACAAATATTTTGGACGTTCACAGCTTTATATATGCTACAGCAACAGTTTAAACTATATCAGTAGCATAGTTACAATTTTAACTAAACTTTGTTGTCCATACTTTGTATTACGTTTATTAATAAACATATTCGTCATCTTTGGGAACCATTTATATTTATGAGGTGGTGAGACATGCCAAAAAAAATATGACTTCAAGGGTTGGGGGCATCCGAAAAATTTGCTATGCAGTGTAGGGCAAACTTTCTATCAGAATGCATTGTCATGTACCCAATAGCATGAATGCAGCTCTACTATTATGTTGGAAATACATATCACCCCACTGACAATCACATCCCACCAATACACAGTTAACCAATGCACCAGCATTAATTATTATCACTTTAACCTCAAGTCTGACCAAGACGAATGTTCTAACAGTTGTAAAATTTGAATTTACAATTTAAAATCCTGTTTTGGCAGATTTTATGTGATATTTTCTTTTTACATTCTGCTTGATACAAATACATTTTTGGGGAGGGGGAGGTACTAAAATTGTGTCACTTTTGGGTTCATAGTATCAGATATCATGTATCACATCTATCAAATTTCAACAGCCTTCCCTCCCTACAGTATACCCCATAAAGTCTGAATGATCCCTTACATCCCTAAACCCATGACCAGAGGCCCTTTCATCTTCAGGTAATCACACTTGCCGGTGTTAAGTGAGCAAATCATTTTACATTACGAGCAGTCTCTCTCTTCGAAAATCCGTGGGAAAGAAAGCAAAACAAGTAAGTGCGCGAGCGTGACGTGGGAGCGGTGATGCCGCGAGCCGCTGGTAGCGTGGCCGTTGGGAGAAGAGCTACTAGCAGCGCCATCACGGTCACAATCACGTTTCCATGCTTGGTTTGCGCTTTCCCACAGTTTTCCAGGAAAAGATAATGCTCGCAGGCTAATCATTTAAGAACCGTTGACTGCACAGTCCAATAATGTGTTGTATAATTCTAGGCCTTCACTCCAACTGCGAGGCCTCTGTAAGTCACAAGTGGTAGTAACATACTGAAAATATTCTTGATAATCATTTCTTTCAGCTTGTTCTACTAAATGCACTCTGGCATATCGTAGCTCGTCATCGGGAACATGTGCTATCAAGTTAATAGCCCCACCATGCATCTCGGGTAAATGGTACAAGGAATCTGGTCGTCCAGACACGGTATCATGTCTTGACTTTCGAATGTAATGTGTATTCCAATGCTCTTTTAGCTGCTCAATATCCTCCTGTAGTAGCGGTGCAAAACAGAACCACAAACACTCCGATTCTAGTTCACTAGCTGGATTAAAAGTTCCTTGGTGTTCTAAATCTTTAAAAAAATTTATCCACCAGTTTGTTCTACTTCTTCTGAAGTAGGACCACCATGCCTCTGATCTCTGATTTCTGGGAGATGGAACGTAACGATGACTGTTTAAGTCATCTCGAAAAAAACTGTGTATCGAAGCCATTAAGCCATTCTCAGTCCCCAAGTCCGTAATCAGTTTCTGAGGACATCCACCCTGGTGTTCAACAGCATCAAGATAATAGGTTGCAATATTATGCGGCCAGTTGTTTGATCGCGTTACATACAGCCATAATACCTTCCTGCTCCATCCATCGATGCAGGCGTGAATTGGAAAGCCGAAAGGTTTGAGCTTGTCGTACCCATCGCAGTGCCATGTGTCATTTGGCCCATTGTTCCTGTAGGCCCTTCTACGAAGGCGGTGCGCCCTTCTTTCCTCCGTTCCTTCGGGATCCAATTCTCTAAGCAAGGCTTCGACAGTAGAGCGTGGAACACAAATACCTTGCATCTTGAAGGTGTGCCAAATATGCCTATAGCCTCCCATGCAGTCAGGTCCATCTAACAGACCTCTGATCTTCTCTCGAACTGAAACCACATCGTAATCCACATTTCTTCTTTTCAAACCGTATTCTTTCAAGCGCCTTTTCAGCGTAGTTATACTCATTCTAACACCATGGTATTTATCTAAAAGAGCGAGTATTTCATCATAAGTAAAGCCTTTCTTAAAATAATCGTGAATCACAACCTCTTCGCTATCTCCGTCCGCCATTTTTTGTGTTTAGACCAAACGTTGTCCCCAGGGTCTCTCGGGCCAATCTTGGGCCAAAACTGACTTATGCCACTTCCGCTTTAGTAACTTCCGCTGTGGCTTTTGTCAATTTCACAACTTTTTGCCGTGGCATTTACAAATTTTTGCCGCGGCCGTCACAAACGTTTGTTGTGGTGTTCACAGACTTTTGCCGTGGCGTCCACAAACTTTTGCCCTGGCGCCCACAAACGTTTGCCGTGGCGTTCACAAACTTTTGCTGTGGCGACTACAAACTTTTGCCGTGGCGTTCACAAACTTTTGCCGTGGAGTTGACAAACTTTTGCCGTGGTTTTCAAACTTTTGCCGTGGCGTTCACTAACTTTTGCCGTGGAGTTCACAAACTTTTGCCGTGGCGTTCACAAACATTGCCGTGGCGTTCACAAACATTTGCCGTGGCGTTCACAAACATTTGCCGTGGCGTTCACAAACTTTTGCCGTGGCGTTCACAAACATTTGCCGTGGCTTTTACAAACTTTTGCAGTGGCGTTCACAAACTTTTGCCGTGACGTTGACAAACCTTTGCAGTGGTTACCGAGATCTTTATTTTGGCTAGTTTTAAAATAAGTTTGCTTACATAAAACTTAAGTTACTAAACTAAAGTTAACGTTGAAGCATTTTTTTTTAATTGTACAGTGTCAAATTTATACTTTTGCCGTGATACTTGTGGGCCACCGTAGAAATCTCAAAAAGCACAGAACCATTTTTGCTTTTCCTCCAAGTTGTTGGCCAGGCAAGGATGCCAGGTGACATAGTTGCCAGGGCTGGCAAAATTTAACTTGGTCATTCAATAGAGAAGAGTGGCAAAATTTTTTAGTATTTTCAGGTGGCCAGTCCCTCATAACATCATGTCTGTAAGTTGCAGCAGTTGGTAGACACAGAAAATCTGGGTATAAATCTTTGAATGCCATGAAGCTTGAAGGAATGCCCGAATCACTCTTCCTGCTTTAATTTGGCTTGTTTTTGTGAAGTGTTGACATTGTTAAACTCCAGATCCTTATCAAAACAGCTGATGTGATCATGCCACATGTTTTCACAGATGCAGATGCAGTACAGAATATGTGCAGTTGACAAAATGTAAATTGAACCTGTAATAATTTAATTCATGGAAAATACTGCGTCATTCATGGAAAATACCGCGTCATCCAAGATGGTAGACCAAAACTATGATTTTATCACAAGAGAAAGCTGCAAATCCATTTTTGGTTAAAAGTTCCAAATGGATGCCAAGTGTTCAATAAAGAGAACTGATAAGATAATGTAAGAACTTTTCTTTCTGTGAGAGTCAAATTAAACTTGTCTAGCAGAGGAGTTTTCAATAAGTGGAGGACTGAGAATATGGATCACAGTAAAAGTCACTGGCAATTTTTGTTGATTGTATTGTTGAGTTCATATGGCTTTTTCTGATTGTTACAACTAGTTGCTTAGTTTTTAAAACTGAATGTTATGTTTCATAATCCTACTTAGAATTCTTTGAAATGTTATCATGATGACACATGCAGAAATAAGTCCAGTAGAATTTGTCAGATCGGTCTAATTATTAACCAGAGCACTGCATTTAATCACAGGCTCACAAGCTCTTTTTGTGTGGTGTTGTTTAGGGCTTTAAGACTGGTTAAAACGATTCTTTAAATGCTTTGGAGTATTAACATGGTGTTTGCCATTGTTGTTCAGTACTGTGTATATTTTTTGTTGATTTAAGAAAGTAAAAGTGATTGTTGTACACCTTGCTGTTACTTTCCAGGTTAAAGCCTGACAAACAACTTAGGAAGGAGTCTGAGATAAAGGAAGTCAAACAAGGAATCGCACTCATCACACCGCCAGGTCTGTAACTTACTCGCAGCATGCTTTGTTTGGGGTTGAGTAAGGAGTGCCTCATAAGAAAGCTGCATGTGAGTTTTTCATATGATGGAAGACTTACAAGGGAGTTTTCAATTTTTCAAAATTCTGGAGGTGCACTGCAGTACTGATTTAACCAAAGATCATTATTAGTTAATAGAGGGGAATGGATATGAAACGTGACAAATGTTTCTGTTCTCTTTTTTGGCCTTGACTGTGCGCAAAACACAATAGTTGTTTACTTCTGACTGAGGACTTTGCTAAGCAACACTTGGTCATGTAAGTTATGCGTAGTGCATGAACGCAAAACAAAAGATTGTGCACAGTCAAGGACCCTCCAACAGAAATCTTGTCATCTTTGTTTGATGTTTGTCAGGCTTCATAACCAGTCCCCTCTATGAATTATGCAAAGATCTAAGAATTTTTGGTCATCCTTGAATAACAAGTGAAACAGTAGTTCCCTCAGGAAAACAATATTTTTAATTCAATTTTGTTTCAGACTATGTTTTGAGATAGTCGTGACATCTTGGTTGGTACCAGCCATTGATCAGAGATTTCAGTACCATTTGGTCAGGTCTCTCATTTGTAGTGAGGCTAAATGTTAAGACAAGGTTCAAAATAGAATCAGAGCTTGGACTTTCACTGACAAAGTTTTGGCCCTTAGATAAATCTAAAAAAACACAATACTTTTTAATACTAAATACGGTAGATAAGAACTTTAAAAACTAAATAACTCTAACAAACATAAATGCAGAGGTAAAGGTAGACTGAACAGTAAAAAGCTTTATTCAACAATCATCCCATCTGGACCCTATATATCTGTTCACATGCTCCAATTTCTACGGTAAATTCTGCCTTGTCCACACAGTAGTCATTAGATTTGCCACATGTTCCTCCCTCCCCTTTCATTTTGTAGGGAATGGAATTTTGAAAAAATTTCCTCATCTCATTTTAGCCAACAGTTTTTTAATAATAAAAATGTTATCATTTGCAAGACGGAAACTACGCTAAGATCACACCTAGTACGGCTAAAAGACCCTGTCGACCTGACTAAACAAGACGGCGTTGTTTACGTAATTCCTTGCATGTGAATGCGGCAAAGTCTACATCGGCGAGACTGGAAAACCTATGCAAGACAGAATAAAGAAGCACGACCGAGACACCGACTCGCTCGTACCCAGACCTCGAAACGTCGCGATTCACGTCCTACGTGACCACATCGTAAAAATGTAAAAAAAAAATGTAAATGTAAATTTAATATCAAACAAAGGGAGTGCTTGCGCGATCACCCGAGCCATAGGCTCATGATAAAGTGCTTAACAATATTCCAGATCGAATTGGAATGTTGGTTTTTGAGGAGAGGGAAAAACCGGAGTACCCGGGGAAAAACCTCTCGGAGCAGAGAAGAGAACCAACAACAAACTCAACCTCCATATGACGCCGGGTCCGGGAATCGAACCCGGGACACATTGGTGGGAGGCGAGCGCTCTCACCACTGCACCATCCCTGCTCCCCAAACACAAGATAAACGATAATACTTAATTATTATACTTTACCACGATGAACAACAGTAATCTTTTTCAATTTTTTTTAAAACTTCCGTTAAAATTCGAAAACACTGTTATCAAGTCTAGATAAAGAAGAAGTTACACGTAATCTCTTTGGAGGCAGGTGAACAATTATTGGCCTTCATTTGTTGTCTTAGTAATCCACCAAATGTATCACTATCCGGCAGTGGGTAACCTTTTTTGTCTTGTTTACAACTTTCAGTACAGTGTATTTGAAGAAATGGGCACAGAATGCTTACATTTCGAAATACATGTGATAATCAACGCATACACATTATGTAGGTTTATTTGTTAACGCAGGTTGGTAGTCAGCCAATGGCTGATATGGACTTGCCTATCTAAATACAACTTGGGTTCCGCGTAGCGCGGAAAGGACAGTGACATATTTTACTTTTTATATCTTTTCATTTACAGTTGAGAAAAGAAAACTTGGACAAAAGATCTCACAAGTTATGCAAGAAGCTGAGAGTATGGAAACGGAAGACTAAGACGAGCACAAGACCGCTGACTCTATCTTTACATTGCTGAATAAAATAAGTGAATCTTGACTGTATAATAACTGGTGTACCTGAGTTCATTTTTGGGAAAGAGGGAAAATATCACACAGTTATATCTTTACTATGAGAAGAGAACTATATCACACATACTGAGTAGATTACTTGAATGAGTGACGACTCCGAAAGCTCACTGACATTATCGAAGGACATAAGAACAACCAAACACATGATACGGGGAGACTGGATGTAGGCTGGCAATTACACAGGACATGCTGCCGGCTATAAACTTTGTCTTGCATGTGGGTCCTTATTTTTTTAGTCCCTTACTAAACCTGCTGGAGAATTAACGGTGATGATTGTAGCTTTGATGGCTGCCGGCATATCAAATGTGGCTGTAAATCAGACAAAAATAACGCCCATACCGTTACGTTTTAAAAGAAGTGTTACTTTCTAAGCCGTTTAACGTATAATGCATTTCTGTCTATCATCTCTGTTATAGCAGTAGCGGTTTTGAATACAGCGTAATCTAATATTAAAACAGGTAAGCTGAATACATTTCTCGCCTAGCAAGTTCCCCAGCCTGAATTTAAGGAAATGTTCAGTTGCCGCCCTAATTCAAGGAACTGCAGTCTAGACTTGTTATTGGGCTTCCTTTCAACAAAGCATCTAATAAATAACAAGGTCGGAATATAAAAGTCTTTGACGCTATTGGTACCAACACTAAAACCACCTGTTGAATGCATAACAAGGCGCGCCTAGTATTTGTTTACAATCCCTTTAAGTGCAGGGCGTCGCTACACAGCATGCAATAACCAGTTACAATCTAGTTCATAAGGCGTGGTGATGAAATTCCAAGCAAACGTACCTTCAACAGAAATCGAATAAAACCTGTTTTAATAATTTTTTTTTGTTACGTACTTGGAAGATTGATACTCTGCGTCGCAATTATTTGCGCTCCCTCAAAATTCGGTTCTTGATTGGCGTTGAGCAAACAAAAGAGCATAACAGTGCGGGAACAGCAAGAGTGGTTGACCATCAAAATAACGGTCATACCTAAGGCAGCTTCAGTAAGAACGCATCCTTGACATTCAAGGTTGAAGCCGGAATGGGGAAGAATTGGGAGCTGAAGATTTGTCTTTCCCGCCCTAGCAAGCACTATCATCCTGGCGAAGTAGTAACTGGTGAATGTGTTTTGAATCTAAGTGATTTTCTGAAACTTCGCAGCCTTAGTATTGAGTTTCAGGGTGAATCTGGACATGCTGGGAGGAAATAGATGTTTACACCACAACACACAAAAATGCAGAGATATACTTCCACAAGAAAACCACACTATTTGGAAACTGTAAGTATTGAACCTTTAAATATAGCCTTGCAATCCTAAGTCAAGTGAAAAACAAGTGCGCACTGAAAAGTGTTGCAGAACGTTTTGTGAAATTCAACATTTACCGTTTGTAAATGCTCTCCGTTAGCAATCAATCAATCAGTTTTGTCCGCACGTTTTTTTTTTATCCAGTGCATGGCTTTGTATTTTCTGATTCAAGTAACATCAAAATTCTGTGTTGCAAGTATAAGCTATTGAACCCTTGAGTTTTATAGTGAAAACCTCAACTAGCAAATGATCAAGAAAATGACAAATTTTGACTTCAACTGGGAGTTGTAATTTATAAGCTGTCTCCTAGATCAAAATACCTTGGCTACCGAACAAAACTGAAATATTAATTTTCATCGCGTTTTAATGTTCTATTCGACCATCTGTTATTGAGGAAAAGTATTCATTGAAATTGAAATAGAAAAGCAACTTTGAACATGTT
>JAHPZR010021142.1:7500-26633 GCA_019787425.1 Platygyra sinensis | reverse complement strand
TATGATGCAATTATAAAGTTGGTAGACAAACAACAGTGCCAGAGAATTCTTAATTGCCACTTGTTAGAGAAACCAGGCTTCTGGGTGAAAAAGCTTGGCTTTGAGGAAGCTGCACTGTAGACAGTCAAATAAAATCAACTGAAGATCTAGAGTTTACACAATTGAGATCATGAATATTTTAGCAATCATAAGAGTTATCAGTAGTTTTGATAACTGATAAAGCACCTGATACTTATACCGACCCAAGGTTGTGGTGCAGTTCCATGGCTTCTCTCAAGCGTGTAGGCTTTTTCAAGGTCAAAAGAATCCAAAGCATATTGAAAGAATTCTGAATGTTCATTATTTCTTCCTTCTTGATTAGGTGGCTTCCGACATAGCTAATTTTATCGTCGGGTACGGAGTGCAGCAAATCAGACTTCTTCCTTCTGACAAATAATACAGCACATCTGGAACACCAGGAGTAGTGTCATTTCTAGATTTCCTTTTTCGATGTTTATTCTAATGTTCTTTAACGGCGTCTAAGTCTTTCTGCAACAGTTCTGCAGAGCAGAACCAACGACAATCCTTCTTCGTCAGTAGCATCACCTGTTTTAAGATCACGTGCTTCAACTAGATTCTTAAATACATTCATCCACCTACTTACACATATGACTGAGGTTCTGGAGCACTTTTTAATTTCCCAAAAATCAATAAGACCTCCAGGGGTCTTTCATTTTTCGTAAAAAGTGTCCCACCCCCTGGATGGGATGCTAGTCCATCGCAGGGTTACCTCCCAGCATTAAATTCGCCGGTACCCATTTATACACCTGGGTGGAGAGAGGCACTGTGAGAGTAAAGTGTCTTGCACAAGAACACAACACAATGTCCCCGGCCAGGACTCGAACCCGGACCGCTCGCTCCGGAGTCGAGCGAACTAACCATGAGGCCAGTTCTGAGAAAATTCTATCAACCAATTAACTTGTAGAATTAACCACAGGGATTCATACATTAGTGTTTCGGTAGACACGTGACCAGCTGATGCCAGGGCTTTTTCCCGCCCCGCCTTCAAGTCAGGGAAATGGCCCTGAGAACGAGGTTGAGGCATGGTCGCAAAGAGGTTCAGGCTGGGTGATACAAAGGAAGCTAAAGTACTTTGGCTGCATTTGCCGATTTGTGTTGCACGAAGCTATTTTCCTCTTCCGCAAGCAAATCGCAAAATAAGTAAGCAATAATTAACATCCAAAACAGAGACAGCTAGTGTCTGAGATAGGCGCTTTGTGCGGCTCTTTTCCCATCAGCAAAAGAAAAAAGTACAAAGAATTAACAGTTACCCAAGAGCGAAGATGGCCTTAATTTCACAGCTATCGACTTCCCAACACCGGTTTCACAAATTCTTAAACTCGAGAAGCAAAATCCCATTCGATTCTTGGAATCAATGTGTTTGGCCGGGAAAATTACCATGCTGTTGTTTACAGAATCAGCGAGAAAGAAATGGCCATTCCCCCAGTAAACGTGATGCTTATAAGCAAGATGAAAATATACGCTACAAATATGTGAAAAGGCTCTTGTAGGATCAAAACAGGCATAACGAGAGTAAACATTTCTGTGAACTTGTTTGCATGGGTTCCCCCAAAAAACAGAGATGCATGAGGCATGTGGGTTTGCGTATATAATAGTAAAAAGCGACGGTGAAATCCTCGACCTTGATAATTATAGAGGAGAAGACGCAATTTAGGTGTTTTTGAATATATTTTAAGGAATGAGACAGCGTTCTGGGCGTATTTGGCAGCAAAAAGCCGCTCTTGATGACACCTGAAGATTGGAATAACACAAAAGCGCAACTGACTGTAATATTTGTAATAAAAATTCGGTTAAAGATCTTTTCTGGGACTCTATTTCTGAGCATGACTATAAACACTGGTGGTTATTGCGGCGAAAGTCACAAAATATGTTCTACGAAGCCATCCGAAAGATAAACTTCATAACTCCACAAGGAGAAAGAAAAGTAAGAGATGAAATAGACCAATGGATTGCAAGCAACCAGTCAACATGTTTGTTCTGCGTTTAGCCTTTGAAGGGGGGAGGAACAGAATAGGGAGGAGGAAGAAATGGCCCAAAAAAAGTTGGGAGGAGGGAGAAATAGGGGGGAAAAGTAGGGAGGAGGGAGAAAAAGAAACGTAACCGTTTAGGGAGGAGGGAGAAATTGGCTCAAAAAGTAGGGAGGAGGGAGAAATTGGCTCAGAAAGTAGGGAGAAGGGAGATTTACCCCCCTGTTCCCCCCTCCCCCTTCCTTTGCTGTTGCTTAACCACAAAGACTGAGTGAAGGACCATTGTCATGTTACAGAAAATACCGCGGGACCACGTATAATGAATGTAACCGACTTCGAGATCAGATTGAATGCAAAAACGATGCCAATCCCGGTTGTTGTTTATTACTTGAAGGGCTATGATGGGCATTTAATGATGCAGGTAATGTCGAGAGTGCATGGAGAAATAAAATGCAAACAAATCTAGATTCATCGATAGGGTGAGTTTCTTGCTGACCAGTCGGGAATCTCTTGTAAGAAGCAATGACTCCAAGTCTTTCAAAATGACAGAGAAAAGGTACAAAAACGAAGAAACAAGAATGCTGCTCTTAAAGGAGCACTGTCACAGGAGTTTTGCTGTTTTCAGCTTCATTCGTTGCTGAAACCTTTACCTAGTACCATTACTCGTTCCCAAAATACTCAAATGGAATAACAGAAACATATCAAACGAATGGTGGTTCAGAGAGCAATCCATAGTGAATTTCTGGCAACATTTTCAAGGAATGGCTCTAGAATTTGAAAAAACTGGCTAGTTTTTTCAAATCTCAATCCATTTCCATCCTTGCCATGCTAAGTGATAGGCAGCAATAAATGGTTTCAGTGTAGTGATAAAGTCCTAGGTAACAAAACTGCATCATTATTTTTGGGTTTCCATTGATGCAGGAACATACTCTTTATCAGTGGATGCTGCAATCATGGTATCAAAAAACTGCCCAATCACTGGAGAACACGTTGGTATTATTTTCGTGACACAGTAGGTTACCATAGCAACACTATGACCTGCTAAAAACACCCTTAATTTCAGCTTTAAGCGCTTATATTTCAAAAGTGGCACGGTGAAATTTTTTCTTATTATGGAATTTTGATAAGATGGATAAGATGCAACTTTTGGCAAAGTTTAAAAAATTTCTGTAGGTGGCGTTCAGAGCCACCTTAAATTTTCGAAAATTTAAGGTGGCTCTGAACGCCACCTACAGAATTTTTTTAAACTTTGCCAAAAGTTGCGCCTAATCATGCTTATCAAATGTTGATAATATAAAAAAATTTCACCGTGCCCTTTTTGAATTATAAGCCCCTAAAGCTGTAATTAAGGGTGTATTTAGTAGGTCATGCTGTTGCTATGGTAACCTATTATGTTATGAAAAGGACAACGACGTGTTCACCAATAGTTGGGCAGTTTTTTGATACCATGATTGTAGCATCAAGTGATAAAGAGTGGCTATAACGACGAATAAAAATGCAAGTGCTTGAAACTGTTTTGAGCCACCTTAAGCTTGAACGCTAAACCATGTGCCAGGGGCAAGAAAACATATCACTGAGTAGTCTGTAAGGCTCTCTCAATGGTCAAAAAAGTGAAAAATATGAAATAAAGACAAACCTATAGGAAAGTAGTTGTTTGGTCTGTGCATCACCTATGTAGCCCTCGCTCATGACATCAACAGTAACAAAAACGCAATGAAAAGATTAACATTAAGATATTTTACTGTTAGGGTAATAGATTAGATCTTCAAACTAAAATACTATCGCCTCGTTGATCCAAAGCTACTCTGACAATGTTATGACAAAACTAATGATCGATAACAGAATAGATGCATGAAATTAAAACAGGCGTTAATTTGTTAAATATACACTAGCACATCGAAATATTGGCCTTGAGAAGGCAAATTACTCTTGATCCTCACATTAGAAATACACAGTAGTGATCATTAGGTTAAGAAGGACCGATAGACGATTATAGTTTGATCTGAATATGTTTGCCGAATGACGGTCTGCATATGACTAAAAGAGAGGAAATGATTCTTCAGTGTTTCCGAAACTGAAGTGATTTCCCTAGTCCTACCGGTCCTTTCACTGTAGTTCGCAGTTTGTTAAGAGCGTAAAGCCTTCAGAGGTATGTGTGGCGGATGATTTGCTTCTAATTTTTCAAAATCTTTTAATCTCGTATCTAAGTTTTGACTGCTAATTTCTTCCACTGCTTCAGTTTTCGTTTGGCGACGACTCAAAGACTTTACAAACTGCAGTTTTGCATGTGAATGGCTCAGTTTATTCACCGAAGTGAAGGTGAATATCCAGCGCTTTCACCGACACTGAGGTGAATAATTGTTTTATTGTATACCACACAAGTTGAATAATAAGTCCATAAAATCCGAAGCGAAACGGGAAGCCACTTGTTTTGTTCAGTTTGCTCCGAGGTGAAAAAGTACTTGCTATTTACCTCCGAACTTGTCCATCAGAAAGCGCCGAAAGTACTATTCACTTGTGTGGTGTAATAAGGACCGTCGGCGGAAAAACCGCTGATTGGTTGACAGATTTTGACGTAAAGTAGTAATGTGGCAGTCAGTGCGAGCTTGTATATGTAGGTAATCCTGGCCTGTACATGACTTTTGGGCTAGCTTTGTAATAACGATAATAATGATAACACACTTTACACTTTACACACTTTTATTTTTTTTTCTCATGACAAACACCTTAATTTAAGTAATAAAGCACAGTTCAAGTTATAAAACTAGTAACATAAATACTAAAGAAGGAAATGAAAAAGAATTTAACAATAAAAAGTGTACAACTGTATTAAACAAAACTAACTTTACTCATTAATAAAACTAACACATGTTATAAATTAAAACAACAGTTTTAAGATTAGATTTAAAAGACCTCACAGTGTTTAACGAAGTTTCAATACATACGGTACCATGGTAATTAATTAACCTGTTCTTCATATCACTATCCGTTAGTCCTGGGGATAGACTAACGAGACTTGAAGAATATGGACAATGCCCTTCCAGGTGTGTATCAGTGCAGTCGATCGAAAATATAGGCAGGTACTTATTGAATGCTTAATTTAATAATGAATTTAATTATAGTGCTTTTAAAAATGCTCTAAATACAAGAAGTAAAGTGTTAAAAATAATACGTTGCTGAACTGGTAGCCAATGAAGATCCTTGAGTAATGGGAGGATGTAAGTTTTAAGCCAATATAGTAATATTTAAAATTTGTTTTTTTATTCATGGCTGAAATGATTGAAACGCATATAAAACCCGCCCTTGATATCTCCGTGGAGATAAAACACAGGATACTGGTTATGTGGTTGCCTCTTCGGCCCCAAGCCATCTATTTCTTGCCATGTTTGCTCCCCCCTCAGGTTGTAAATGCCATTTCCAATGAGACCTCCCAAGGTCCCTCCAACAGCAACACCAGCAGCCCCACTCCAGGGACCCAAGACGAAACCAATGGCACCAAAGCATCCACCAACACCAGCTCCAATCTGGGCACCTGGGCCTCTAAGGGCGAGCGACACCCATGTGTAAATGACCCCAAAGGCAGAGAGTATCATCTTTATAACTTCTCGAAGAAGGCGGATAAGGCTAGCCACCACGCGCTCAACACTGTCAGGATTCTCCAAAATAAGTTTCAATATTTCAACAACAGGAGGCAGTGCAATACCCAAGTTGTCCTCATCAGGGTTCAGCAAGGTGCTAGTTATGATCAAGAAGTTCCTGACATTCAAGATCGCTTCTTGGAACATCGTAGATTTTCCTTGAGGAGTCTGGAATTTCTTCGAGTCGTGAAACGCCCCAGATAGCAGACTGATCAGTGACGTGTATCCAGCATATTGGCCTGTTTTCTTCGCACTCACAGACTGGATTTCACGGCTAGTCAAGGCATCGGAAATGCTATTTCTCAACACTTGCTGATGATGGGGGCAGAGGTACAGATCTCGTTTGCCACATGTTTCCGCCGCGGAATTTATGTTTTTGCAGGAAGGGTGACGACAGACAACTTCGATCGACATGAAGTTGGGATCAAACTGAAGAAGCACGATGTCTTCGTATCCCCCTACATAACCAGGATTACGCAAAGTGACTTTGTTGTCATGGTTGACGGCAAAAAGCTTTCTAGCATCGCAAAACGTGGAGTTAGTCACTCTCGGCAGCGCGGAGACGATTGTGAGATATTGAAGAAGATCGTTATACCAAGCTTGGACCGTCTTCGATCTCGATACTTCGATGTTTATGAGGCCATCTAGTGCGCGAACAGACTCTTTTCCCTCTTCTTGCTCTTTAGCCTCTTCGGCCTCTTTTGGTTCTCCATGCTTCTCAGCCTCTTTCATTCGGTGCTCCTTAGCCTTTTCGAATTTTTTTGCCTCTTCGTACTTCTCAGCCTCTTCTTGCACCTCAGCTTCTTCGGATTCTTTTGGTTCTTCGTGCTCCTCAGCCTCTTCGGACTCTTTTAGTTCTGCGTGCTCTTTAGCCTCTTCAAGGTCTCTAGCCTCTTCAGGCTCTTGAAGCTCCAGAGATGGAAGGCGATCTAACTCAGTGCTCAAATTCTCGTCAGGCTCCTCAGATTCCTCGAGGGGAAGGAGAGAGGTGAGGCTATCTATCTCCGATCTCAAATCCTCCAATTTGTCTCTAACTTCGCGTTGTCTGGGTCGTTTGACTTTTGGTTTTCCTTTAGCGGCAGATACGTAACGGTAAACTACTACGTGTTCTTCCATTCTTGAATGAATTGGAGTACACCACTCTTTTCTTCTACCTTCGCTTAAGGCGACTGAAAGTGAAAGTATTTAAAAGCCTATTTGCCTTGCAATCCATTGTTTTGGAACAGATCGAAATAGGAAAAAATCCCACGACCGGCCGTATGTTCCCTTTTCACTTTCGATCGCCGTAAGTAAAGAAAGGTTTCCAGTTTGGAGTGCTTTTAATAAATTTGGAAGGCTGAAAATGATTAAATTGTGCAAAGCAAGTTTCGATTTGCTGATTTAGACTGTTTTGAATTCAACAGTATGGTATTTCAACAAGAAAATGAAATTTAGGGGAAACGTATTGTCGTTGCAAAAAACATTATGTTTGATGGACTTGATATGACGTAGCCTGCAGACGTATTTCCGGCTGTCACTGGACGCCGGCTAGATATGACTGGGTTAAATAGACATTTACATTGTATGGTTAGACAAAGGGAATTTTGTCCCTTAAAGTACAGGGCAGGTAGTGAACCCGAAGCGATCAGGTCATTGGCGAGTTTCAGTCACTGGAAAGCTGGTTCTGGTAGAATGAAAATTCCAAGAATATATATTGTATAACAGCAAACAGACCGCATAGTGTCTGCGTTGGAGGGAGGAGGAGCGATTTTTCTTTCAGATAGGGTGACTGAAGATGAAAGTAACCGTGTCTTCTTCGAAATGTTATTTTCTAGAACAGCTTCGGGGAAGCCCCTTCGAATTCCTTCCTGCTCCCCAAGCAATCTTGCTTTAGAAGAATTTCGCACTCATCAGATATATGCAGTTGAAATGAGCCGTTCAAATGCGATATTCTCCTGTCCTGTGCCTGATGACCTCGCTGAAATAGGCTTTGGCACATTGCCTTTTCACTTTCGTATCCCCAGTCAATTATTATTGAGGGAAGATTTGATTAGATGTTCTCATTTTCTCTGTTTGGGCTAAAAAACATATGGTGCTTCTCGTGAAGGAAAAGATTTAGCCTGCGTAGCTGGCGGGATTTCGCGCACGAGTGCTTTTGTTTTGGTCTCGAAGCCGTGAACACGAGTGGCGAAGCCGTGAGAGGATTGGTGAAGAGCGCCGCCGCTCGCAAGCATCCCGCCAGCTACGCAGGCTAGAAAAGATTGATAATGTTACAGTTTTGCAAATAGAAGACTAAAGGAAAATGTTACAGCTTTGCAAGTCATCAAAGACTAAAGCGGCCTTCACACGGCAAACTAAAGTTGGCAAACTCGTGTTGGCAAACTCAAGTTGATGTGTGTGAACGGCACAAAAACAGTCGGCAAACAAGTTGGCAAACTGTTGGCGACAAATAGAACTTGCCTCTATTCTCGCCAACTTTTTCGCCAACTTTTTCGTGTTGGTCAACTCGTATATGACGTGTGAACGGTTGGCCAACATGTGTTGGTAATTTTCAACCATTCAAAACGAGCTCTATTCACGTGATTTATTTGTGTGACACTTCACAAAATGGGGGATGCGAGTCAACACTTTTTAAATTTAATATCAAAGCGGTTCACAATTGTCCGGCTGTTCGGGACGTTTCATCTATAGCCTACAAAGATACTAAAAACAAACAAAACAAAACGAAGGAGCGCGCGGACAAACTTGGTTTTGTCCAAACCTTTCTAATTCTCCACCGCTTTCTGGATCTTCTCTTCTTATCTTCTGTTTCACTGTTGTACGTGATTGAAACTGCACTAAAAAGCGGCCATGTTGGAAATTGCCGTGTTTGTTATTTGCCACGAGTTTGCCGTGTGAAGGAACGAGTTTGCCAACTTTTTGAAGTTTTCCAACACGAGTTTGCCAACTTAAGTTTGCCGTGTGAAGGCCGCTTAAATCAACGTTAAAAATAAATTATTTGATTTGATGAGCTGGCACGTGGGGAAAACCCCTATATGTACGTCATGCAGATCGCGCAAGGTAACGTGGGACTGCTACTCGTGCATATTCAAGATGGCGGCCAAGCAGATGAGTGGCGTTCTGCGAACATATATTGCAGCTGGAAAAGCAACTCCTTCTCCTCCGCTAGGCCCTTCTCTCGGTCAGGTAAAAAAAAATTTCTTTTCTTTCATCTCCAGCTCGTGTTATTTACAAGAGCTTTAGAAGAATTAAATTTCTGTTTTGATTGGCTTTTTACAGCGTGGAGTGAACATAGCTCAATTTTGCAAAGAGTTCAACGAACGAACAAAACACATCATAACTGGAGTTCCGATCCCCACGATCATACATTACAAGGTAATTTGTGTATTTTGTTGTTTTCTTGAGCTTGTATTGTACAAAAGATTAAGGTGCCAACGTTTATTGTTTTTGTCGGCTCGCAACACCAGTCCTTTTTTGTACCCTCTTTTTTGGTCAAATTTAGCAAGAAGTCTGGGACGTATATAAAACATGGACCGGGGTCCGTGGACCACCCCATGGACCCGGTCCATGAACCACCCCTAATTTTCAACAGGAAATTGCCCCTGTTAATGAGAAAATTTACCGGAGGTCAGGTATGAACAAAAACACAGACTTGCACAGGAAAATTTTCCAAAAAAACATTCTGGTGTTTTTGAATGGGAAATGGTGAAAACACATGCAAAAAACCATTAACGTGAAAGCAGAACTATAGCCATTAATGTGATTTTGTGAAAATAACATTAATGGTACTAATTTACCATTGATGTGTTTAATTAAAAACACATAGTGGGTTTTAAGTGTTCCACATAATGATTTTTTGCACAATAACATTAATGGGTTATTTCATAGGAATGGTATTTACAAGAAAACCATTTGTGGTATATCAAACAGTCATTATTGTGTTTTGCAGAGATACCATTATGGGTTTTACCCCTACAAATTAACCATTTATGTGTTAAATGAAAAAAGCAGGGTGGGTTTTAAGTATTCCACATAATGTTTTTTTGCACAATGACATTAATGGTTTTTTATTCAGGAATGGTATATACAAGAAAACCGTCTGTGGTATATCAAATAGTCATTATTGTGTTTTGCAGAAATACCACTATGGGTTTTACCTATTTTACACTTTGTGTCTTCTAACAATAACATTGAAGGTTCCTGGTTTTCATTAATGGTATTCAAAATAAAACAATTGACAGGAAGTAATTGTATTTTGCTGAAATACTTAAGTTGGTGGCCTACTAATTTTAGTCCACCAGCAATGAGTTGATCTTGACTGCCTTTCGTAGCCAGCATAATGAGCCCTCTCCATTAATCTTTTGCTCTGTCGAAGAAAATAAACTTACCCTCAAATATAGCAATCATAAACACACCAAAAAACTGTCCAAAAAACTATCAGGACTGTAGTGTGAAATATGAAAACTGAAGCAGTGCGCGTTCTTAAAAATTGCAGGAAAACAGTGAATCTAAATAACTTTCGCTTTCCTAAAGAGTGTATTCTGGCTTGGCAACAAAATTTATTTACTGGAAAGAAAAACATAAAATTAACACACCTTAAAATTAATGAGAGTTTCATTCAATCTTCTAATAAATACTTTTAAATCTTAGATGCAAATACATGTACATAGGCAACAGGCCAGTTAATAAGGCAATTTTCGCGGCATTTTTGCATCGGTTAGTTCGAAATCTGCAAATTTCGAAATTCACAACTACCGTGTTGTAGGAGGTAATTAAGGTAGTATGAATGGCTTTGCTGTTCTACCGAAATAACTTAGAGGTTAAGTTCTACCGAAATAACTTAGAGAATAAGCTTAAAATTAAAGTTGCAAATGAACTACCCGACGTGCGTGATGGCCAGTACTCACCTGCGAATTTCGCTCCCATATTTTCGTCTAAGTTTTCATCGACCCAAGAAGATACTTCTTCAGACGAAAATTCTTTCATGGGCTTACTTTTAGTAAGCTTGCAGCATGAGCTGTCTTCAGGCGATTTAGAGGAGTCCATTTTCAGACAATTCCTTTTCTCCACTACAAAGTACAAACTCGAAGTAACTTTCCCGCCTTCGCCTCGATATCAAGAGGCATGCCCAATGCACTATGGGACAGCGGTTACACTGCACGATACATGAAGTACTACTCCGATCTACTCTACATTGACAAAGAAGCGAACGAAGTTGAAGTCTGGTTCATCAGTCCATCTGTTGCCTCTAATAGGATTAAATGGCAGGGAGGAAGAGAACCTGGGAACGTAGCGAAGTAGTTCGTTGCCACTGTAGTGAACTTCCAACACACATGTTCACTGTCCTTGCTCGTCCTGCCGTGGAAAACCCGTGTCCACCTCAGTTGAGTATAGACATTGGCAATCAGAGTTTCTTGGATTCCTCCAGCGCGGGCGTTCATAATAGGTGAGTTGAGTTAAATGAGCTCGAGTGCAGAGGTCATGTTTTGGCACAGAAGAATCTCTTTCGTGAATTTTGGCTGGCTGCTGTTCAACCACCTCATTCAGTGATAAAAAGTCGAAAGTTTTTGGACTGTAAAGTTATATTTTTCTATATAAGCTTATAATTTGTATATTTGGACTCAACAGGTGCACAACATAAGGTGCAAGAAGAAGATTCTGCTAGTGCTAAAGCACAACTAAAGCATGAGGTTGTGTGTGCAATCTGTGAAGCACTGATACTTGTTGACCAGATGCAAGGGTCTTAAAATGACTTTGAAGACGTGTTAGAGTATGCCAAGAAGTTGTTCTGTAGAAGTGATCGTGAGCTAACCAAACACTGGCCCAAAAACTGGAGGGAGACAGAGAAACTTTTAAAGGAGTATGGATACCGAAACCCTAAGGAACTGTTTGTCTGTCTTGATGAAAGTCATTATACAATGTACACAGTGGGATGTGATGGAGGACCCCATTCATGGGATTTACATATTTTACATGGACTTTCCTTCATATGTTTCCATGAATGGGTTACAATTCCTTGCCATTCATGGTTTTTAAAATAGAACCATTATTGGATTTTAAATAACCATTACTGTTGTTTTTGACTGAATCTCCATTCATGGGATTTATATTTTTTACATGATTGGCTTTCCTTCATATATTTCCATGAATGGGTTACAATTCCTTGCCATTCATGGTTTTTAAAATAGAACCATTATTGGATTTTAAATAACCATTACTGTTGTTTTTGACTGAATCTCCATTCATGGGATTTATATTTTTTACATGATGGACTTTCCTTCATATATTTCCATGAATGGGTTACAATTCCTTGCCATTCATGGTTTTTAATATAGAACCATTATTGGATTTTAAATAACCATTACTGGAACTATCAAGCTCATTTCCATTCATGGAAATTCATAAAATACATCTAAACAAGTAATAAACATTAATGGGAATTGGGAATAAAAAGTTTTACTATGAAAAATCCCATTAATGGGAAAAATGGAAAAATGTGAATTTGGTAATTCACATTATGGTTTTTATAAATGACATTAATGTTTTTTTGGAAAATTTTCCTGTGTTGTATTTATTGCTTACGTCCCTGAGGGGTTGTGTCCTTGAGTGGCTGCTTTGGGATCGCACCCCATAAATGGGAAGACCACAAACTCGATTTGAGATACAGAAGATCTAGTACATTTCTACCCCAATATTTTCATTCCAGCTTGTAAATTTAATGGGAGAGCAAGAATGTATTCAGTTTTCGTATTGAACGAAGCACGACCTTGGAGAGGGTAGGTTGCCGGATAACATAACTCGCTCCAGCCCCTTAGCGCTTCCTCATCCAAGATGGCAGCTGCCTTGAAACGATCCAAAGACCAGGTGATTTTTTGCTGCTCGTACCCACAAAGTACATCTGTATTGCAAGCTATGTACAGTCGCAAAACTTTGCTGTACTACCCCGGGTGAAACCGCTAACCCGCTAACCCGCTGTTATGAGACAAACCCTCAAGGACGTAAGAAATAAATACAAGTCTGTGCTTTTCATACCCTGACCTCCGGTAAATTTCTTATTAACATGGGCGATTTCCTGTTGAAAATTAGGGGTGGTCCACGGACCGGGTCCATGGACCAGGTCCATAGGGTGGTCCATGGACCCCGGTCCATGTTTTGTATACGTCCAGAAGTCTGGTATGTTGTAGTACGTTCTTTATTCTTCAAAGCTGTATAATTTCTCAAACCTCAGAATAGCATTTCAGAGTTGTATCTCAGGATAGTATTTCTAACAGTAGCTCTTCATTCCCTCCAAGCCTAAATTGTAATGTCCCTCTGCAGCTGGGACTCATTGATTGGCAGGGGTAGATCTACGATTTCGTGGAGGGGGGGGGGGGGGAGGAGTGCAGTGGCATGGTCTGGTTGGTTGTTGTAAAATCAATGGGGTGTACCACCAAAAATGTTTCAGTTTGATAATTCAAACCTAATTGAAAACTGCTATGTACAGGGACTACTGCCTAAGCCAGAGAGTTTGAATTATGCATTTCTCTCACAATACAAAAATGTGATTGGCTTTTTTTAGGAGCTATACATCAACATTCAAGATACATATAATGTTTTGCAGGAATGTTTATGTCATTCTGGAAAAAGTTTTGGAACTGAAGCAAGTAAAATCATTAGAATTGTGCCTTACAGGTGGTGATGCTCTTGTGATACTGCCAACAGGCTATGGAAAGAGTTAATTAAAATTTATCAAGTGCTTTGTTTGGCAAAGCTTTTTGCTTTGAACCCGAATGCCCGCGTGCTAGTGATTTCCCTGCTCAACACCAGGTCGACAGTGCCCTCGAAGAACAATTCCATAGATATGAATTGACTTTAAAAGATTGAAAGCTTGAATCAGACATTCACTTGAAACTTTCCACTGCTATCGCAAAACATGTCACAGTTCAATGCCTCCTGTGTTTGAATGCTAAAGGAGAAGGTCACTCTAAATAACATAATTATATTTTTGTCAACACTCATAAAAACCTTACATGTACACTAAGTGGATCATGTGTATTTTTCTGATATATCAGTCGACATATCGACCGACACTCGACCGATGTATTGGTCAACATATCAGCCGAGTGTCGACAGATATGTCAACCGACATATCACTTGGCCAATATCACGACCAAGATATGTTGTTCGACGTATTGACCGACGTATCAACCGAGATATCGGCCGACATAACGACCGACTATCGACAGATATCTCGGTCAACATAGTGGCCGATACATCGACCATTGATTGTCGGCGGAGTATCGGTCGACTGTCTTATAATATAAGTCAAAGCTTAGACTGTCAATGACAGATGTATAAGTTATACATCAGCCTCAAAAATTTCTGATGGCTGTATGTTCGGATCAAGTTCCGCAAATTCAAGTCGCACTCAAGTGAAATACTGCGATACAGATGCATACAAGGCTGTCGCTAGGGGAAAGGGGGCAGTTGCCCCCCCAAAATATTTTAAAACAAAAATATATTTGATTTCTCTGAAATATCGGGCAGAAAACCTGAAATTTGCTGAAATTACTTTGTTGTCCTTGTTTGTTTGAAACTTTTCACAACCGATCGCTTGTCTTAAGCTTTTTTGTATGTGTTAAAGACGGCAATACGCAAGTAGTCTATTAGATAGAGTAGGAACGTGATCTACCATATCAGGCCCCCATATCAGACCCCAACATACAATTTGAGACCCCGACCTACCATATCAGACCCCAATGTACCAAACTAGACCCCGGTCATAGCGCTCAGGTTGGACTGTTTCATTTGTCAAATTTTACTGTTTTATGTGTCTACCATTGTGCCAAGTAATACAGTAATTCTTCAGTAGCGTATTTTATTATGAATTATGGCGTTTACTAACATCAAACTGGAAGATAAAGTCGCTATATTTGTTCAATGTTGCCACTTCTTTTCTAGCCTGAAGACTTTCACGCATCCTATCCATATTCTAATACAATTTTGAAGAAAGTATATAAATGAAAAAACTTTTAAAAATAATATTGTTTTAAAGCAAGCATCGCTCCCAAAACATTCTAAGATAATGATATGAAGCTATATGTATCACTTTTTGTTCCAAGTCACGCAACCAGGGCAAGTAGCAGTGAAGTGTCAGCGGAATGTCGGTAGCCTATCGATCGACATGTCGGCCGACAATTGGACAACCACTCTCGGTCGACATATCGACCAACACATCGGTCGAGTGTTGGCCGAGGTATCAACCGATGCTGGACCGATATGTCAGTCGATATGTCAACCAACACATTTCAGTCGACTTATCGACCGACACTCGACCGATATGTCGACCGACATATTGGTCAACACTCAGCCGATATGTCGACCGATATGTCGACCAATACATCGGTCAAGAGTCGGTCGATATGTTGACCGATACATCAGTTGAGAGTTGGTCGATATGTCGACCGATATATTGGTCAAGGGGTGCACAAAATACACATGATCCCACTAAGTTAAGCCACTTACCAAAGTTTCAGTCTCTAAAGTGGAGGTGTTCTTTATGAAATTAATCTCCAAAGAAGCCCAAAATTCTAGCATGGTTGCTGCCATTTGAAACTGTACCCAACAGCCGGGCCCTGCTTTTGTGATGTCATTCCCTCCAAGAGAGTTTGTCCAAATGGCTTTCCTTTTAACTAAAATAACCACTCTGGCTTATGACTGCTCTTGAGCCATATTTGAGCCAAACATGCCCCAAACAACTCGGAGATGATAGCATTCAAGATAGCGAAGTGGATAATCACTTGGAAAAAAATAGATTTTGCTGACGTTGTGAAGGATGGCAAGTCATTTGCAGATTTTTCTCCTTCCTGCCAATTTCAAGTCAGACAGAATTATGCCACATAAGCCTGGCCCTGACTGTCTAGACAGATTCAAAATGGCGGCCTCCGAGAGTTACATCTTTCATGATGAATTTCTTCCGGATAGCACAGGAGTTTCAGAGGCTGAAACTTCGATGAGTAGAAAAGCTGAATGTTTACTTGCTAATAGGTGAAGAGGCAAACGAAGGAAGCTTTTTGGAGTGACCTCCAACCTTTAATGTAAATTCCAGGTTGAAACTGCATTTGAACATTTTGTAATAACGTTTAAATTTAGAGCAACAGACACGGCAAAGAAATCATTGCAAGATGCCTCCTTTGCCATCATCTTTTTTAAACTTCTTTAGCAGTTTCACTTGAACACACTGAGTGCTGTTACAAACTTATACTTATATTTTTTCATGGCATGGTTTTGCCTCATTATTTGAAGAGAAGAGCGCTTTTATTCAAGACATCCCACAGTTGTTGACAACTGGTGATAATGAGAGGATGTCAAGATGAGAAGTTGAACATGTGTAAAGAGATAGAAGTTTATACCGAAATATCACTCAGCTGTGCTGTGAAAGGTCAAACTCTCTGGCTGAAGCAGTAGTCCCTCCTTTTGTGTACTTCTCACCACCATGAGTTCACCTGGCCATTTTTTGTCGCACATGACAGACTAAGCAAAAGAGGAACTACTCGTAGTCTAGTGTGTAACTTGTCTTGATTCTGTCATAATATTCACTACATGTATCTTTTTCATTTTTGCGAAGCTTTTGGTTCTCTTAAAGAATGTGGCCAGCTTAAGTCTGCCCTTAGACTGGAGGCTTGATACATGGGGAAAAAGGGTATTTTTATAATGTAGGCATAGCAATCTGCTGGGAAATTTTAAAATATTTGTTCTTTGAAATGTGATACCCTTTGAGCAAGCCCACCATTGGCTCACATGCAAGAGGGTAAAGCTATGAGAACTGATCAGTGGACAGTGCAAGCAGTGGTTACAGAGAGTCAGGGTAGTGAAAAATTAAACATGCTTGGCAGATTTTTGTCAATTTTTCCGTTTTTTTTTTTGGCAGATGCAGCTATAATCAGATTAGCTACTGAAATCTGGAAACACAAGATTTGACAGTAATGCTGACAGCTCCTAACCTATCACTACAACCCTGGCCAGAACTCTTAGGACGTAAAGGCAATAACCCATAAAAATGACATATTTTCCCCCTCCCCCTCCCCCTCCTCCAATGCAAAATCAATGTCAGGCATTCAAGACTTTTTCAGTAGACTCAACATTGCTTGGGGGAGGGGGGACAAAAGAAATGGTTTACTAAAACTACATTGCTAACCTTTTTTAAGAGGTGGATTCAGAGTTTATTTCAACAAAGTGCATTTTCTCTCTTAATTTTCATAACTGTTCCATGATGTTTTGACCTGGTTTGTAGTTTTCATTTGATGTCATATCCCAAAATAAAAAATATATATATCCTTGTGGCTTGGGTTTTTCAAAAGCTGGATGACGCTATCCACAGAATAAATCAGTATAAATTAGTGAAGAGCATGGTTTGATTGTCGTACTCATCCAGTGGATAGCGATTTATCTGTTACAATGTAGATATCGAGGGCAGCCAGCGAGGTTTGAAGTTTCAGTTTCATCAGATATAAGAGACTCTAAGAACTTCACATTTTACAAAGTTTTTTTGCTCGACTGGGTTCATGGTATATTTGTAATGGAACACATGTTAATTTTTCAGTTTTTATATTGTGTGACACTGTCAGTGACAGTATCTCATTACGTAATGCCTCCCCACCTGTTGGCATCGCTTGCCGATTCATTTTCTTAGCTTTACCACAAAAGTTATCTGGCTGTCTGGCCATTAGATGCTATTTCCTTGTCCCCCTGCAGCTTATAATTTCTTTAACAATTGGTGGGTAAGGAGCTTTGGTTCCCTTGCTGCTCAAAGTCCCATTAAGGTGCTGTTATCAACATATCCTTTTGACTGCTAGCAGCCAGTCATCTCTCCTACGATCTGATTTTTGTCTATAATTATCTGCCAGCCTAAATGCAGCAAAGCTGTATTGATGACAAGGGGCTGAGCTGTTCTCATCCAATCCCTTCTAGTCTAAAGAGTTCACCTCATACTCGGGCCTACCTGATTTCGAGAGAAAAAGAATCTGCTAGCAGGCCACGTTTCCTTTCATATTTCAGGCTGACAGGACTTACACATTTGAGACTAATACTCCTCCAGTGTCCTATTTCCTGAAAGCAGCAGCAGGGATTGAGAAAGGAGCATCTAAACCAGGTAGCCAGTTGTCCTTGCCTCAGCATTCTTGTTGCATTAGCCCAACAGAGTAAATTCAAGTCTCCAATTACTAGATTAAGATGTCTCACAGGGCTCTGATAAATCTAGGGATTAAAAGGCTTGTTTCATAAAGTAGATGGCTGACACTGATTGAACCACAAATGGACAAACCTCTAGGGAGCTCTGGGGGCATGCTCCACTGAAAATTTTGAAGTTGAGAGGCTTTGAAATGCTATTTTGCACATTCTCTTGGAGATATTTCCTAAAAAAAATCAATTTTGGAAGAGGCCAAAATATTAAGGGATACATGTACAAAGAGATTTTTCTATTTTATCCTGAAGCATTGGCTTCATTGAAAACATACACCACACCCTGACACCTTCTTTAGCTTCAGTCTTGACTGTCTTGAGAAAAAGGCAGTCAAGGTTCGGTCTTAATCCAAGCAAACTGTGTTTTCCCTTTATTACTCTTTACAGCTTCAAATACATACAATCATATTATTTCAGAAAAAGTACTTTAAGTGGCTTAGAAATTGAAGTAGCCGTTTTTTAGTGGGCTGCTGACAGATGTTTTAAAGCCCTGCCTAATGTAATTTTTTTCTGGAAAAATTGGGTTTGTGTCCCTTGGACTGGGAATCACAAACAAAAGACTGGGAATTGGATTGGAATTTGGGATCTGAACAAACTTTGTGCTGGGAAATGGGATTTATACGCCTCCACTATTCACATTCTGTTACTGGTTTAAATTTTGAACTTGCGACAGAAAATTATCAGTCCAAATCTTGTGACAAGTGCAATTCGGACCTTTCTGGCTCTTACTGTTCTTCTTTTAACTCTTAGGCAGAGAAGTTGCTGGTACAGTGACCTTGAAGCAGATTTATGAAATTGCCAAAATCAAGAAACAAGACTCATCGATGAAGAATGTACCAATGGAGAGTTTGTGCAAGATAATCATCGGCTCAACAAGGAGCATGGGCATTGAGGTTGTTCCTGGCAGAGATGAAGATACGTGACACAATCTATATTGCGTTAGGTTCCTTCAGCTATTTGCTTTAGATTGTCACGCATCTTTCTTTTGGATTGTCACGAAATCGTATTTTCGGATTGTCACGCAATATTTACGAAAGATAATGTGACAAGCCAGAAGAAGTCACAGTTAACTGTTTGTGGTTGGTCCTAAAGTTGGGCAAGAAAGAGAGACTTGCTTCAATGAAGGTCTGAAGGGGTATTGAATAGATGGACTAGGGAGCAGAATTTCTCCTCGAATATAAGTTAATCACTGACGGCTTTCTTTCCTTCTTTCAAATGTTTGGGAAAAAATAGGCGATGGGAATGGCGAAATTATCATATCAGGAGCATT
>JAHPZR010021142.1:0-2500 GCA_019787425.1 Platygyra sinensis | reverse complement strand
CAATCAATAACAACAGATGCGTGAATTTAAAACTGGCGTTAATTTGTTTTATTATACATTGAACTCTCTAACTCTTTTCTGATTGGCCGAAAGCGTACAGTGAATTTTCGAAATCAGCGCCCGTGACGTCATAACTACAGATTATACAATAATCATGTCAAGGACCTCGAGCAGTTTAAGGCCTGGGTCAGGAATGTGAAGTAGAAATATGGTTGGACAGTTATATCTCTTTTGACCAAGCTGAACTTTTCCCTGATTATAAAACTCGACGTCTTGTCTTGCCTTAACATATTATCTTGACCACGTGACATGTCACGTGATCTTTTTGTTAATCGGCGAATAGCCCATTTCACGGTTAATTTTCTCATTTGCATTACAATGTTATACAGCGTGGATGCGAGGCAATTTCGGGCTAAAACTGCAAAATAGCCCGAAATTGCCTCACATACATGCTAGAATTTATTGTAATGTAAATGAGAAAAGCTAACCGTGAAAAGGGCTATTGGTGGCGAATTTTCGGTCTATTGATCATTAGTAGAATTCTACTTGTACACTAATGCAAATGCTGTAATCTGATTGGCTGAGCCATTGCACACTATCAGCCATTAGTGTGCAGTGGCTGGAACTCGCCTACGAAATGGCGACGTTTTTTCGTTTTACCAAAGTTTTGGAGGAAAATTTTGATGAAAATGGATAATTAAAATCCTGGGAAGACTA
This sequence comes from Platygyra sinensis, assembly GCA_019787425.1. NCBI lineage: Eukaryota > Metazoa > Cnidaria > Anthozoa > Scleractinia > Merulinidae > Platygyra > Platygyra sinensis. Next base: position 1,783 of record JAHPZR010021142.1, on the reverse strand, counting down.
AACGAAGGACATTTACGGTTTCTTGACTTAAAAAAGTTGAAATTATTGAAAAAATATTGCGCGCGTGTGCACGACTTGATCAATTTTAATTGCCAACTCAATCCGGGGGATCTTTTAAGGTTCAAAGTTTAATAATACGTCGAGAAATAATTGGAAACCGTTATTTGAGTTAAACTTTAGTAAGAATTCTACTAAAACAATGAGATTATTCGCTCTCGATTTCTATGAGGTGATAGTTGATTCGGCCTTCGGCGGGTCACAATTGCAAATTTTTCAAGTTTGTTTTGTCTCTCAATTCCCAAAAGAGACTTGGATACAAAGAAAATAACACCAAATATAGAAGTTTGTCCTGAAAGCCTCGGAGCCATGTTAGAATATTGATACATCGAACGTGGCTTATTGAGCGTTTTCGATACAAATTGAAATTATCTACCTTGCTACGTTTGGAATGATCTCCCTTGATTTCGTTTTTAGATTTATAACCTCAAACGCGATGACCATCCATTGAAAAGCTTGCTCCCTAAGTACAAAGACGATACTGTAAACCTTCGAAGGAAATCCATTGTCAGGCCCAGTATTAACACTGAACGTTATAAAAATAGCTTTTTTAATAGATTAATTTTTGAATATAATCTAGCTGTGTAAATATCCCATATGTATTTTAATCAATTTAATTATTTTTATTCATCCTAATTATTGTAACTTTTTCTATCTATATATTTTCACTGTAACATCAGATATGTAATTTTATCGGATGCTTATAATAAAGACGTTATTATTATTATTATTATTATTATTAAATGATCAAAGGTCAAATTTTGTTGAAAAAGACGACCTTCAACCCCATAAGATTTTTCTGTGGAAAGGGGGACGATCATTCCAAACCTGAGAGGATGAAAATAATTGACCTGCATCTAAAACGCGTTTCGCTGAATGATATTAAAAACCGCCACCAATTCCTCAAATAGTGGCTATTTTCCGCTAAACGTCACGTGACATGTCACGTGACCTGTCAGAAGTATCAATCTTACTTTAAAATGTTCAGGACGCTAAAACCTAATTGTGAGCTAAATCTGGTTCTGTTGCCATTTATGTCTTTAAAAATATAACTAATTATTTTTAACAGTAAAAACCTTTGACCCAGGCCTTAAACTACTTGAGACACTCAAGGTCGTGGGGAATCGTGTCAAGTTCGTGTGCTTTGTGTTGCTTCCCGTCAGTGAAGAAGCAAAAACGTGACTCTCATTTGTTTTTATTCAGTGTATAGCAAAACAATTATTAGATTCGGTTTTTGTGATATTCAGGATAATCAAGGTCGAGGTAAGGCTTATCAGCCGAAGGCTGAGGCTGATAACACAGCTTACCTCGACCTTGATTATTCTGGATATCACGAAAACCTCATCCAATAATTGTTTAAGATATCTATCATATGAGAGTATTGTAGTATCAAGCAGAAATACCAAAATCTATGTTGTAATTCTTACATCTTTCTTGTACTATAGCACTGACTTGCACAACTGTATCTTAATTCAGTTGTAGAGTTTAGAAAGCTCTACAAGCTAAACAATGATTCAGCAGTGCCTCCTTGACTACTTAACGATTTGACCAGGGTCAGTAGCCCTTGAGGCGAAGCTGAATGGGCTATTGAATCGAATTCGAAGGGTCTTATTTGTTTTAGTATCACCCAAATAGTGGGACAGAAAATGCAATAATAAAGTTAGAAAATGCAAATTGAAGAAATATTTATTTGGGAATAAAACCACAGAAAAGCCAGCGAATTTCG
>JAHPZR010021140.1:60000-71055 GCA_019787425.1 Platygyra sinensis | reverse complement strand
TTCTTGTTTTTTCACATATTATGTTTAGTCTTTCACACTGAACCGTACGTTATTTTTTACATTTCAATTTCCAAGTAATTGCTGGTAAACTCTAGCAAGGAAGCACACTACTCTTGGGATTCCTGTGTGTTTGTTGGTTGACCTGTATTGTAGTATATTAAGCGGTTTAGATTAAAATAAATATCTGCAGTGCTTTCTATGAATGTGTATGATTATGATTAATTAATGTCACATTATGACTTATTATTACAGTGTACACTGTATATAATTTATTTGGGTACAATTGTGTGAATTTGTTCCATGTGTACCATTGTTTGAACAGCATTGTTTGGCAGATCTGTAAATCTGATACACTATAATTATAATTGTACCAATTGTATTATTTTATAATTGTACCAAATAGTACATTTTAATCACACCTGTCCATTACATACACACCTGTCTATTACATATTAATTAAGGAGGTGGACTAGAAAGGGATAACCTCTTCTACATCCTTTCACAAGCCTGTTTTCAGGCAGCACCCTGACATGTCAATCTTATGAACCTTTTAGGGTCCACCAGGTGTTCCAGGTAGACGGGGCCTTAGTGGTATAAAAGGAGATAGGGTAAGTAATTTGTTAAACATACATGAAAGTGCCTTCTTTTTCAATCTTATAATTTTCTGTGTTACTAAATTATTAAGTCACTCAGAATTACTGTTATCCCTTTCAAAATGATAGTGTAGATGTTACTGACAACATTCCCATATATGCCTCAATTGAAGCATATAGGACACAAAATTGTGCACTTTGCTTACACTGTTTGTGTACAAGGTAACATTCTAAGCAACATTTCAAGAATGATGAGAGCTGAATGCAATGCAATCTGTTACTTGTTTCATAAAATATTCATACCCTATCCACAGAATGGGGTTTGGCTGGAACAGTATCTACCATCCCAAGGTGGCTACTACTCTGTAAATTCTAGTTTAGCCTTATGCCATTTCTTTTGAATCTTTTGGTTTTTAAGCTCTTGATCTCAGAATTGCCAGTGACTTTTCATGGGGTGGATATATGCACTATTTTTTAGCACAATTGTGAGCTGTTCAACGAGCTAAATGCATTTGGCATGTAACATACAGCAAAGCAAGTGCACCATCTAAATTAGGTCAGACTGAGGTTTGGGTGTATATCACACCAGACAGTTCCTATGGTTCTGTCTGATCCATAGTCAGATGTCTTTACTTACTCACTTACTCCCTATAATAGTCTCTAAAGGAGGGCTCCACCTGAAAGAGGTATCTTTTTCAGGCTCCAGTTATGTAAAAGTGTGGGGATTTCGCAAGTTGACGTATATGAAAGGATGGGGTAATCTGTCACTTAATTTTTAAAAGGGTCTTTAATTAAATTATTTCAAACAGACACACCTTATGCAGGTATATTAATTTTATGAAGCACTACATGAAAATGACAAGAAGATTAATTCCTTTTTGGTAGATATATTCATAATATGCCTCAGTTATGAATTTGAAAAGGATAGCTTTCTTAATTAACTCTTGGATAAACAAGCTAACCCCCACTCGCATCGTAGTACAAGGGGTGGGAAGGGGTGGATAATGGAACCCCCTTCTTGGTTTTCATTCTGCAGAACAAAATAAATTTAGAATTCATTGATTAGATAGCCCTGAGCTTGCTCTGCAAACAAGATGATACCATTTCTGTTAGTATAAGGACATCAAATGTCTTCATTTGACCTGCCATCTTGGGTTTTGGTTATCTTTTAAAAAAGTCAAGAAATAAAGGAAGTTAACACAAAATCATCAAGCTAGAATGCTTATAAAAATGTACAAATTCATGAATTTCTGTTATTTGTTGAAGAAAACTGGAAAAAAAAACTACTTGGATATCTGATCTAAATTATCTTATATAGATTTTAAATTATCTTATGATTTTATTCCTCTATATAGTATTTTCTGCTTTATTAGTTTTGTTTGGAAATGTGGCTAAACACAGTCTGTCATGTTGCTGGACAGTGTCATCAAATAACATCCAGTCTGATCTATTTCCACCAGGGTAGTCAAGGTGAACGAGGTGAACAAGGTGACCAAGGAAATCCTGGTGCAACGGTAAACAGCATCAAAATTTGTTTTTCGTACAGTGTTCTTTTTGCATCTTTGGTAGATTTTGCCTGATACTTGCATCACTAGGACTGGCAGGTAGCTTTAAATTGAAATAGGATTAAATAATATATTATTGTGCATCACATAAGAACAACATCATTAATCCAAAGGAATGTTGTATGCCACTTTCAACGTTAACTTAATGGTCAATAATCCATAGTTGGTGGCTTGAAATGCTATTAACATTTTGTGATGTATGAATGTTGTAATTGTAGGGATTTGGTGGTGCACCTGGCAGAGAAGGTTCAGATGGAACTCCAGTAAGTGCCTTGTGTTTGTAATAAGACACAGTAGCTTTAACAAAGACTAATTCATGTCCTTTGTAGTAAGTTATGTTCTAATCAGGGTTAAGGGAGCAGAGTATGCAGCCCCGCCCACACGGACGGTTTTCTATTGCAAGCCAAGTGGGTACCATCTACCTAGGATGTGATCTTTCGCTGTTTTAGGTGATCTCTTGTAGAAGGTGTTCCTTGCTTTAAACAGATGTTAAACCTTAGGCGTTCCCCAGAAGAGGCATAAATTATAGACACATGCACTTTTGTTAGTTATAGGAGTCATCTTTTGATGGAAGCTGATCAACCCCTACAGGAGTTGTCCCATAGTGTTCTTGATGGTATCTTGTTGAGGTGGTGTCCCTTTTGTTGAAGACGGTCCATGTACTTACACTTATCTTGATTGCAATCACTAGGGCCCACAAGGACCACGAGGAAGACCTGGTGAACCTGGAGCAGTTGGAGCCATTGTAAGTCATTTGACACAAGTATATCCATCCACAGTGAGAGGCAGGATGGCCTCATATTGGCCAGTGTGCTTGTCTCTGGATTAAGTAGTCCTGGTTTCAACCCTGGCCGGGGACATTTCGTCATGTTCTTGGGCAAGACACTTTACTCTCACAGTGCCTCTCTCCACACAAGTGTATAAATGGGTACCAGTGAACTTAATGCTGGGGGTAACCCTGCAATGGACTAATATCCATCCAGGAGGGAGTAGAAATACTCGTAGTCACTTTATGCTGTAGAAACTAGGATAAGCTGTAGCCTGATGGGGCACTTGGCTCATGCTAATATTCATCCACATGGATTGTAAGAGGAGGAATGAATGGTAAAATCCACGACATAAAGAGCACTCAGGTTAGGCTAAATCTCACTGACTTGATGTTAGCTCTCAACAATAATTTGTTTGCATGGGTTAATGGTATCCCACATTGATTCTTGACAGTTAACTGCCATTTCGTCAGTTTTCCATTTCATGTTTTAACACACTCCTGTACAGCTACTATTTTGGATACCCTGACAGTGCAATTGTTGTTGGGCTGCACTTCCAGAACTGGATATAACGGAAATATTCACATACAAAGGAGTAAGGAGTGTAGTTGTGTAAATACTGAGGTTCACTTGTTGTTTATTTTTTTTTAGGGTACACCAGGACCTACTGGCTCTGTTGGAGCAGAGGGACCTGCAGTAAGTTTATTTACCTGCATACAGTTTCCAAAATGATTTTACAAACTTTTTATTGCTTGTCTTATAAAGTGTCACTGTCATTTTATATAGCTATGTTCACTGAGAAGCTGAATATTCAAAATGCATTACTAGAGTATTCTTAATTGAGTCTCAAAGTCTTAATAAGCCTTGTTCTCAGGAAAATATCAATATCATAATTGAGCTAAGTTTTTGTCAATGCTTCACAAATGTTAGCTAACTAGTCATTCTTGGATATGATCAACCCTGATGCCATTAAATTCCTTATGTTAGAACTCAGCTCTTCAGAGGTTTGTTCCTGATGAATGACAGTTTAAACCCTCCACTGCTTGCATTAAGATGGGGTTTGTAGGCTTGTTAAATCATCTTTGATCATCAACCATCAGGGCTTAGGCCTATTATTGTCCAAGATCAGTATTGTCTTTGAAACATAACACTATCATCTTCTGTCAACACCATCATCATTTTCTTGTGCGATTCCTTTGAAGCTCATTAAACAGCCTGCAAGGTTACTCGCCTGCAACAATACCCAAGGGTTCCTTTTATTTACTCTACAGGGTCTACCTGGTGAGACCGGGGACACAGGGGGGAATGGAGCTCCTGGAGCCAAGGGAGAACAGGGAGCGATGGGCTCCCCAGGCCCTCGGGGAAGGCCCGGCCCTGGAGGGCCACCAGGACCACCCGGTGAGAAAGGAGATGCTGGCGCAGCCGGCAGACGTGGAGTTAGTGGAAGAGCAGGTTACAAGGGTGACACGGTAATTCAACCTGTATTGGCTATTAGTTTTAGATTGAGAAGATACTAATATTATATCAAACACCTGGGACAGTGTAAACGTTCTCTGGTAAAAAGTTTAAAAACTATGAGCTTTCGACAGACTGAACTGCTGTCTTCAACGGATAAAAACGTGTGAAGAATAAAAGCGAAATAAATAAAATAAAACGGACACTGATTTCGCATAAAATTAAAAGATAAAAGTATGTGCAAAAAAGAATGTTAACAATGCTAAGAAAATTAGTGTTTCTTTAAGAGAATGTGGTATTGTCTTGGGAGCGGGCACGAATTATTGTCCGCCCCAACAGTTTTTGCCGTGTGCCATGACTCCAATGTCTTTCTACTCCGATTGTTCGCTTTGTCAATGATCTTAGAATTGTTGAAGTCAATAACGTGATTGAAAGTCCACGCGTGTTTTGCGACGTTTGACCCTTTAGTACAATGCTTAATGTTCCTGATGTGTTCTTTTCTCCTAGTAGTAAAGGATCTTTTGGTTTTGCCAATATAGCTCCAGGGGCAAGATGCGCATGGAATTTTATAAATGACATTGCATTGGTCATCTTCGGCAGGTCGAAACTTAGGGATAGGGAAATGCTGTTGTAAAGTTTTTACCGGTCTGCTGGTAACTTGGATGTCATGTTCCTTGAGGATTCTTGAGAGAGGTTCCGTGATGCCTTTGATGTAAGGAAGGACTGCAAAATTACGTCGGTTTGTTGGCTCAGCCCATTTAAAGAACATACCGACCAACTCTTCTGGTGTAGGTGTAGGTGGTGGAGACCTCGCTTTCTTTCTTATAACATCAACAGCGATTTTTTTGGGATAGCCGTTGGAGTGTAAAGCGGCGCAAACACGAGCAGTTTCGCGGGTCTTTTCAACTTGTGTGTTGGGGAGATTCAAAGCTCTGTGCAGGAGTGTCTCAGCGGTGCTGATTTTATGTTTTCTGTCATGGTGTGAATGGAAGTCAAGATATCTATCTGTATGTGTGGGTTTGCGGTAGATGCCAACCATGAGTTTTCCGTTATCGCGCGAGATGAGGGTGTCAAGAAAGGATAGTTGGCCGTTAGACTCGTGTTCGATGGTGAAAGAAATATGTTGATCGATAGGGGCGGACAATAATTCGTGCCCGCTCCCAAGACAATACCACATTCTCTTAAAGAAACACTAATTTTCTTAGCATTGTTAACATTCTTTTTTGCACATACTTTTATCTTTTAATTTTATGCGAAATCAGTGTCCGTTTTATTTTATTTATTTCGCTTTTATTCTTCACACGTTTTTATCCGTTGAAGACAGCAGTTCAGTCTGTCGAAAGCTCATAGTTTTTAAACTTTTTACCAGAGAACGTTTACACTTAATTTTATCATGAATCCTGGTAACGGATCTTCAATATTTTTACCTGGGACAGTGTTTTAACACATTTTCGTTTTGGTTGGACTTCATAATTATAAATTATTCTATTGTTGTAATGTATGAATAGGATTCACACTGCGCAGAATTTTATGGCCTGTATCATCATCAGCAGCACAGGGAAGCTTTACGACCATGTCTCCCATATTCTTACATGTAAAGATCCAGAGTGTGAGACTCGCTGTCTGTCTGTCTGTTCATGGCTAATAGTGGGGAAAGATTACGAAGTCCGGCAAACATCAAAGGAGCAAACAAAGATGCCAAGATTTATTTATGACCATGCACAATCTTTTGATTTGGGTTCATACAGTATGCATGAATTACACAACCTCGTTCCCAGGGTCTTTTCCCTGACTTGGGGGTGCCGCCCCCAAGCCAGGGAAAAGACCGTGGGAACGAGGTTGTGTCAACCTAGCACCTATTAGTTAGAGCATGGCTGCCATGTTGCGTGACTCCATCTCGTTGTCTTACCCGTTGCCGCCGTCGTGAGTACGCGCCCATAAATGTGCAAAAATTGAAAAACAACTGCCGACACGAACCCTACTTTTTTCGTGCTTAAAGTTCGTCTCCCGCCGCATGTGATGTACCGTGAAAATTGTAGAAGATTTCACTGAACGGTAAATTCAAGAAAATCACGAATAAAGCCATATAAATGGTAAAAAGTTCCATTTGCTTTGGCCATTCATGATTTAAGGCTAAAAGCAAAATTTTTTAACAGAGTTGATAGTAAAAACACTATTTCATCATTGCTTACTACATGTAATCAGTTTGAGAGGATGTAAAATTGAACCCAAAAAAAGCATTTAAATCGTAACACTGCTTTGAGTAACGCCAGCCGCAGACAGATATACAAAAGACAGATACTTATAGGTGATAAAAATACATTTATTTAATGAAAATCTTTTTTGCAGGGCACTCCAGGACCTATGGGACCACCAGGTGACCCTGGTAAAGAGGGAACACCCGTATGTACTTCAGATTCAATTTCTAGTCCTTGTTCAATAACTGTTCAATAACTGTTCAGTGGCTCAAATTAAATGAAACCTTGTGACAGGCAAAAATGCAGAAAAAAAATGTCTGAAATTTTCAGAAAAACATTGTCAAGTGGCAACCGTATATGTGCATGCATATGTTTAATATGGTTGTCTGCTCAAACCTTTTTGCTATGGGAAGTGATCAGCTTTGCTTTATCACTGAATTATTGAAGAAGTCAGGGATACATTCAAGCAACTGGGTTATAGGAGACTGGTAGGAGCTTGGTCTATGCACGTCATGACAGTCATCCTTTTTATGATATTTATATATTAACCCATTAGACTTTGAGCTAGAGATTTCTATAGAAGAGAAATAGAGAGCGAATAATCTAATTGTTCGAAACTTTATATGAACTAAACTAAACGCCCCTCAAAGATACCTCGAAAACGCCAAGAAGCGGCTGTCATTTTGTTAAAAGCGCACCGACTGCTGCGCTTCTCACTAACTATCAGAGATTATAGTTCACCATTAAATTTTCTCCGATTGTTATTGGTTTAAATTCATCACATGACGTGATAGTGTTCATCCGCAGAGAGACACTATCAGCCCACAGTGCCCGTCCACTGAAAATACCCAGATGGATAGTACTCGTCCGTGAAAATAGTGTTTATGTCTCGGAACTATCGGTCTGATAGTTACCCCTTGAAAATTTGATGATCTTAAAAACTAGCATATTTGCTTTAAGGTGGCTGAACACAGTCTTTGATACCTCTGTCTCATTTACCTTTGCTTCTAAAACCCTTGATCCTTTGGTCGCCAAAATTGGCAGCAAGCAAGTTAACAACACAAACTTCAACTTTTTGATAATTAAACTGTCGTATGTGCCGTTGCCATGGCAACATGATTAATTATAAACAGGCGTTTTAAACCAGTTTTGTTTATTTGCAGAAAATCTAGTCATTAGATTTTCTTTATAATTTGCATGCAACAAGCTTGTAACGATACTCACATGTTAGCGCTATTTTAATAATAATTTCACAAACAGATCTTTAATTATCCCTCGTTGAAGGTTCACTGGCATATCTTGAATTTCCTTTGTTAAATTTTAATTTTTTTTTAATCCTCCAGTTATTTATTTCCTAAAGTATTTTCGCTCTAAATTTCGTGAAATTCTAATGAGTGGTTCTCGAGAAATAGGCGTATCTCCGAAAGTCAATTTTTCACTCAATCGCAATTTTTTCGACTTACTACGCATGCGCTACATTTAACTGGGTTCCTTCGGTAACAAACAAAAGCTGGAAATTGCTGGGTTCTTTGCATCGTTACCTTTTCTAACGTATCTTTGTAATGAAAGACTAAAGCCATCAATACACTGCTTTCAATTATAGAGAAAAATAACACAGATAGTGCGAGTGTTGAGTAAATAAAATGATCGCTCTATTGACGGCTTGTTTGTTTGTTGAAATCCTTGTGCACGTGCTGAATTGCATCAGCAAAAGCGCGCGCGAAAACTGTGTTCGGCCACCTTAAGAACATCAAATTTCCACAGGGCAACTATCAGCTGATAGTTCCTCGACAGAAACACTCTATTGTTTAAGGTCATTCCACTGAAATAGAACCTACACTGAGATTTTTCTTGTCAATTGATTGTTTATATTATAGGAACTTAAAATGAGAGGTCCCCATGTTTGTTTAGGATCGAGAGCACCTTGTTTATTCCATATAAATCCATATAGTGGCACCATGATTATAGTCACGATTGCTTGCTAAATTCACGTTTCCGACGACTGTTTTTTGCTCAACACTGAGAGTCACCGTAGTTGTTTTCGAGAAAATAACGATTTACCTCTTTGGCGAGATCCAGCCGTAAAGAAAAAGCTGCCATTTTCTAATGCGCGCGCTAATCACGCGTAAAATTTTGCGCAGTAGGGATGCGCAATGCAATACTGGGGAATGACCTTAAATAGACAGTGAGTAGCGTAGCCAATTAGAGAACAGCATTCGTGATGGAACGCTAATAGATTTGTACTAATTTAACAAAAGAGCGTTTCTGGAGAGGAACTATCGGCTGATAGTTGCCCCGTGGAAATTTGATATTCTTAGAAAAAATGTTAAATAAATATGCTTGTTTTAAGAACATGAAATTTCCAAGGGGCAACTGTCAGACCAATAGTTCAGAGACATAAACAGTCCATTGTTTTTTATGTTCGCCACTAAATTTCCTTCCGCGAGGCAGTTCAAAAATCATATTAAATTTTTTCCAACTTCGATGCAGCCCAGACCAGCTTTCAAAGGTGTCACTTGTCTGTCTTTATCTTTGTAGGGAAATCCTGGTTTACCTGGACAAGATGGGAGACAGGGAGATGCGGTAATTTTTTATAATGTACTATTTAGATCCTCGTTAATCTGTGTTTGTTCTCATTCTGAGAAACAGACGTCTTTTAGTGTGAGAAATTCTTCCTATGTGAGAGATATATCGTAGGTTTGATAAAAAAGTCAGTGTTGGTGTTGACGATCCATATATTGTGCACGCATTTGCGCGCAATTACTCAAAACTAAACAAAAATTAAGTCACAGAATCAGAAGTCAAGAGGCTTTGCCAGAGTACTGTCGTCTTTATGAGGTGCTCCAGTTGCATGGTCAGAAAGCTTCTGGTGATGCTGTCTTCGCCGTCGCCACCGTGGTTTGCTAAAGCCCTGGCCAAATGGAGTCACAAGTAAACACAAGTTGAAAACCTGGGTCTACTTGCACCTCCGTTTGGCCTGGCCTTGCGTTGACTTGCGATGGCTTGTGCTCACTTTGGTTGAGATCAATTTTTCACGCAAGTCGACGCAAGTTTTTTCATCGTTTGGCCACCCAACCCAAGTCAATGCAAGTTGAGTGACGTCCATTAAAGTGCCTATGAAGTAAAAAATAATTGCTGCTTATTTGAAAGGCTTTTCAAAATAAAGAAGAATGGCGTTTTCCTTTTGGGAATATCTTATTTCTTTTAGAGATATTTTCGGTTTTGTATTATGCAAATGAGGAAAGTTATGACGTCATCGGTGGTTCCACTAAAACAGTACAACACTCAATCAAGAATATCTCCAGAAATATTAGAGCAGTGTTCTTCAAACTTGGCACCGGAAAAGTACATCACAAAAGAAACAGAATGACACCTACTATGTTGTTGCCATGGCAACACTTTCGGCTCCAGTCCCTTTCTGTGAAAAACCAAATATCCCCATTTGCAATCTTTTAAAGTGAGACAGAGGGTCTAGCTCAACACGCGAATAATTTCCCATATTGTCTTAACTGTCCCCATTAGATTGTTGTGAGTGCATGATCCTTGTTTAGGATAAAATCTGGGAATTTTAGTCTTAATTAAAACAGGACCAGCGGTATAAATGTTGTCATGGCAACGGCACGACAGGTGTCATGTTGCTTCTTATGTGATGTACAGTGCTGATTCCAAGTTTGAAGAACACCGCTTTAATATTTCTAGAGATATTCTTGATTGAGTGTTGTACTGTTTTAGTGAAACCACCTATGACGTCATCACTTTAGTCACAAAAACGTAAATATCTCTGAAACGAAAAAAGATATTCTAAAAAGAAAAACGCCATTCTTCTATACTTTGAAAGGCTTTTCAAATAAGCAGCGATTATTTTTTACTTCATAGGCACTTTAACCAATTATTAACCATGGAAATGCAGGAAATATCTGACTTAAATGGGTTTTTTGCAACTTGCGTGTACTTGTGAGGAAACTTGCCTATCCGTTTGGCCACCCAGCGCAAGTCTCTACGCAAGTTCAACTTGCCGCTACGTGCGACTACTTGCGAGTCCATTTGGCCAGGGCTTAAAACTCCCTGTTGTTGTTTCGCAGAGGATGGCAAAGAAATGTAAAAAGATTTAAAGCGCATGTGCACAGCCATTTTTTCTGGTATTAAGACGGAATCCACCAGAAGTTTGAGTAACAAGTGGACAAAAATCTAGTACCAAGATTATTTACATCGTATTGCAAACTTCTGTGTGACTGTTTTAAATATCTTCTCAAAAGAAATCATTCCTAGCAACACCAAGCGTCGAAAACGAATGTTGCACTTCGTATGAAACACCTGAAAGTACTGGTGAAATGAAACTGATGATGAAATTTTTCCTGTGTTTGTACATTTTCTCTGAACTTTGAAACTTATTTTCTCTCCTTTCCATGGGAAATTGTTTTCGGTGTTACTGCAGGCAATTACTTATGTATTTAGCTTTAAGAAAATGTAAAAATGA
>JAHPZR010021140.1:52500-55000 GCA_019787425.1 Platygyra sinensis | reverse complement strand
GAATGCTAACAGTAATAAGAGTAACGGGTGTGTAGTGTTAAAAATGATCGGTTATGTATAGTTGTTTCTTTCCAATCGTAGATAATTCTTGGATTACTTGAATCGAATATTCACAAAACTGGAAGACAGTTCATTTGGTTAGTTGTTCATTCAGAAGTTTTCTTTCCTTCACAGGGAGCCCAAGGTGCTCGAGGTAAATCAGGCAGACCTGGTAGCCCTGGAGTGCAGGTACATTTGTAGTCCTTTTGCGTTTTTGTGAACAATTATATTTTTTTCATCCCTGGTCGATGTGAAAATATTAATTATAAGTAGCTAACGTGTTGCACATTTGAGATAAAAAGAACGAAACCAGGTTCTCAGGCCACGTGTGAAAAGCAATAATTATTGAATATGATTTAGGTCGAGTTTACATTGCAGTGTCTTCAAAAGTGTACTTTTCAAATCCTTGTAGTATTTGTGGTTCTTTGGTTGGATCTTCTTGCCTGCACGTCGAGTGAATGGCAAATTTTGAATAAAGAAAGGCGTAACTTTTCGATGTTCGATATTTAAAATTCCTCTCAACTTTCCACCAACTTAACCTTGTTAGTCCTTGATAGCCCTTGACTTGGTAGTGTAATTTTAAAGGCGAGTAGACGTTAAATTAAATCAGTCTATTTGGTCTCATTTGATGGAAATTAAATTCATTGCAAAGTACTGTGAACATCTATGTAACACATTTACTTTTTTTTAAACTAATGATTGTTTTAAAATTTATGCTGTGCCATGCAACATACAAACTTCTCGAAATCCTTTTGACCCGTTTCAAATATCTCGAGTTGGCTTAAAAGTTTTGATCTTTATTACTTTGTGTTTGGTTTTTGGGCTTAGGTAAGGTTCAAAATCAAATTTGTGTGTGGAGACCCTATGTCGTAAACCAGCCGCAGTTAGTTAATTTTTGTTTTCTGTTTTCAGGGCCAGTCAGGCGATGATGGTCGACCTGGCTCCGCCGGGATGGCTGTAAGTATTATACAAGCAGCGGTCATGCATGCATCCTTTATACCGTAAACGACCACTTGTAAGCTCCCCCCCGGATATAGTCCTATCTACCTGTAAACAAAAGATTACGGCTAAATTGAAAATCAGTAGTGAGATGAAAATCGTATCTAGATCAACACTGCATACACGCTGTAGTTCATTTCGAGATGGGTTTTTTTATTCCGCTTTTTAGCTCTTTCGGATATAAGCCCGAAAGGCTTATAGTGCATTACGCTGTGTCACAAGCAGAACTTGCCATCGTTTGGTGATTTATTAAAATGATTTCTGTTTCTATTTTCATGTGATGCTAAACTTGTTTATAATCATGACAGGGATCACCAGGCCAACCGGGTGCTATGGGATTCAGTGGCGCTACAGGAGCAGTGGTAAATAGTTCTAAGAGCTGAAGTATGTGCAGCTGTAGCGGAGTATCTAGCAAGTAGGAGCGGGCATGTTCAAATGTCCTCAAATGTTCATGGTTCCCAAGCAATAGGTTATGTGTGTTTCAATGAAATCATTTTCAAAGGACAGAAATTCCATTGTTTGGGGATACAACCATGGCTTCCACGAAATTGTGTAAAAACATTCTGTATAATGACGTATTTAACAATAGATTCCATGTTAACTGAGCGTGCCACTGACGTTCTTACCACATTTTGACATCTTCTGTGATCAATTTCTGAACAGACACACGGCAACGGAATCTACGTGTTTTATATAATAAAGAAACAAAAATACTATGATGTAATCTAGACGTCTGTCCTCCAATAGATCATAAGTAAGAACCAATCAAAATACCAGAATAACTCGATATATTATATATTAAATATTTCTAGAATTTTGAGACAAATATCCACGCAATTGGTGTTTTCATCTCAGGGTGCCTCAGGACAAGACGGTGCGCCAGGAGAACGGGGAGCAAGAGGAGACAAGGTTTGACTAGCTATAACAACTGTAAGACAACAGTTCCGGGAGGGGTACTCACTTGTATTGGGCAATATAGGTATGTATGGCCCCAAAAAGTATAGGTTTTGAGCGGTTTTAGTCAGAAAATGGGTACCAAGTTTGGCCATTTTGGTCTGAAAGAGGGTATGATCGTGATGATTTGTGTGTAAAATGGGGTTAATTTGTACACCAACCGTTTTATTTTGATTTTTGGTCTCTTAACCTTGCCTTCACTAATCGGATGTTTTTGGTACTAGGGTAACCGTGGCAACAGGGGCGCGCAGGGTAAGACGGGTTCCCCAGGCAGAGAGGTATGTTAATGTTAAAATGTTTACTCAACTAAAATAACCATTATGTACCCTTGATCAGTGGTTGTACAACATGTTGTAGCTTTAAAATTGTCTTCTCATGTACGTTATTAGCCATCTAGCTTGTAATACAACACGGGTTGGGTTCGTGTAGGACTGCTAACGCTTAGCCGCAACGGATACCCTTAAACAAGTGTAATTCCTTGATCTCTCGAGACCGAGACATTACTGAT